>CALNXI010002080.1:72294-89805 GCA_942486025.1 Porites evermanni
TATTTAAATCATGCTTTTTCTTAAGACGTGATAAATACACAAAACCAGTGTCAGATCTGGATATGTTTAAAGACTACGTGCTGTGTACAGCTGAACATTGTTCTCTGAGACTGCATAAAACCTAAACTTTACGGAGATGTTAAAAGCAGATACCCTAAGATAACAGCAGCTATGAAAAAATTATTATATTTTT
Organism: Porites evermanni; assembly: GCA_942486025.1. Lineage (NCBI taxonomy): Eukaryota > Metazoa > Cnidaria > Anthozoa > Scleractinia > Poritidae > Porites > Porites evermanni. The sequence goes on from CALNXI010002080.1 coordinate 72,488, forward strand.
GAGTAGACAAATCTCATAAACGGGCTACAAATTCAACAGGAATACGGGAAAACTGAATAAATTGTCTGTTGTACATTTTAAAGGTTCTGCTCAACTGACACAATTTCCTCCCTTGTTGAACATAAACTGTACCGAGGCGTATCTTGGTCCGCTATATAGAAGCTATGTCCTCGTTCAAATTTTAAACTGTAAGATCCCTGAAAGAGTTCTCCTCAATGGAGCAATATGTAAAAGGTTTTCAAAGGTTTCACACCGGTGAAGATGTGCAGCCTGTCACCTCTTGCAAGTTTTTACTTATAAGAATGGAAGAATTTGTTTATTGTTGTAAAGATACGATCACATGCAAAATACTTGCATTTTTGTGAACTGAACATGAAAACAGGAAAATCCTTGCGTGATGTTTCCCTCTTGGCCTCTTCTCTCGTAGTCTACTGTCTGTAGTGCAACCTTAACGTTCTATATTTGCTCGACTCAACCCAGTGCTACAAACAAAGGACAACACTCATTCAACCGTAGTCCGTAGTCGCCTTATCTTAAAGTCCCTAGTATATGGCAGAATGCTTAAGGTGGCTGAACACAGTTTGCGGGTGGTCAGAGGCAACTCGCATGATAAACTGATTCAGCCATGATGGCATGACGGAGCAATTTAAATAAGACAAACAAACATGGCGGCAAAAAAGCAATGGTTCACAGACGGTGATTTCTCTAAATCTACTTATTAAAATTTTGTGTTATTTGCAGAATTTTTACTTTTATCGTGTTTTATAAAGAAAACTTTTAATGGTAATGATTAATTATAGTAAGCTGTGTGCAAGTTTATAGGAAAATGTAAGGAGCGAATATTATGTAAACTGAGCAAGATATGAATGGCTAGACAAATTTTAAGGAGAACTGACTAATTCTACCAATTATCCTTGTTCTTTGGCAAATTTGCTGCTTTCTGAATTACAGGAATGAGGAGGGAGTTTGAGTAATGATCCCCATAACAAGTGGAAGCCATGGTAGCATTGCCCTTTTCGAGAAGTCATCAGCACTGACACCACGTGAAGAGGGCAATGGAGGTCATGAAGATCTGCACAAGAATCCTGAACGTATCGATGTTTCAGAAGAAGTCAGTGATAAGTGCATTCAGATATTTCTTTCCACGTTTTGCCAATGTAGTCTCAGAGCAAATGAACAACCCTGTTCTTTCTTGTTATGGAAAGTCACTGTTGTTGAGCTTAGGTTTCAATGTTTAGAGCTGACGGCAGACCAACTGGATATGCTTATCCTTGGTAGACCAGATGGACATACAAAAGAAAGAGCTGATATGAAGCGATCCTGCTCACACTACCTTCTCAGAGGTCATCAAGTTTGCAGGAAAACATTTTTGTTTCTTCACTGCATATCGAAAAAAAGAGACTTTTCAACCTGAAATGTCACTTAAGAAATAATGGTTGTCCCCGATGTCCACAGAAAAACAAAATCCTTGCCACACAAAAGAACTCTGGACTCCTCTCTGCAACATGTTGTCAGCTTCATAAAAAATTACTCTCAAAGAGAAGGCCCAACATTGCCAGGTAGAGTTCTGGGCTACAAGAGCTTTCGGATCAAGCTTCTTCCAATCTCCACCACAAAAGCAGAGCCACAGAGATCTCCTAAACAAGCCACTGGAGCGGGAGGATATACAGTTCTTGGATACACCAAATTTGTCCGAACATGGAACGAATTTCTTCCATTCGTCAAAATAATGCAGCCCTCCACTGATCTTTGCCATACCTGACAGGAAAATACGGGAAAATATCAGGGCATGCTAAGACTTCAGAAGAGGACAAAATTGCAGCCGTAGATGCTCATTCAGATCACCTAAAGAAAGCAAAACACAAACGAGATATTTATAATTAAGCGGTTGCTGACAGCAAAGATTTTCTCATGGGCCCTCCAACGGTTTCACTTCTCTCCCCCAGAACCATGCTTTACACCTATGATTATGCCCTGCAAGGGCACTACCTGACCAATCCTCAACAACTGGGTCCCATTTACTTCAAAACACCAAATAAATGTGGTATCTCTGGCATTTGCTGTGAATCGATACCATGGCAGATTAATTATTTCATTGATGAATCAGTTGCGACTGGGAAAGGAGCAAATTCTACGATCAGCTACGTTCATGATTTGCTTGAAAAGCATGGAGCCCGAAAAACAAATGTCCACTTCCACGCAGACAACTGTGGTGGCCAGAACAAAAATAACTGTTACTGGTACTGGTGCTGGCATGTAATTCATGGTATTCTTTCCTCCTGGCCAAATTTATCCCGAACTGGTGCTTTGGCCTCTTGAAGCAAAAGTTATGAAGAACATTCATATCTGCTTTGTTTGACATCCTTGAGGCCAACAAGTCAACCCTAAGTGGCATGAATTGTGGTAAGCTGGTTAGTCTACATCATGGAACTGTACTTGTCAAAACACATGTTTTGGCTAGCTTTCTTTCTCCCTATTTCAAAAAATTGACAGGGATCAGCAAACTTCATCACTTATGATGCCGTAAAAGTGTTTTACAAGGAATATGAAGATTCACCAAAGAAAAAATTATTTCAGTTGTTGAAAGATGTTAGCAAATTACCCCTCGTGTTCTTCCGCAACAGGTCTTACCCAGTGGTCTTGATGAAGAGCGGAGAGGATATCTCCAACAAGAAAATATGAGGGTATTGTCAACCTGGTACGGAAGATTTTGTGGCCATAGTAGTAACATAAACTAAAGAAAGCCCACCCTCTCCCCTTCCTAGTCACCAACTGCTAACCCAGATGACTTCCCTGAAGGTTTTTCTCCCTTTATTGCACGTAGATTTACCCCCAAGAAGGTGGATATTCAGCTATTAAAGGGTATGACCCAGGTAGATTTGAATTTCAATACTTGCACACAAGAACACTTAATTTTACCAGCATCGAATTGAAAACTCTGTGGTTTAAGCAGTTACATAGTTACAGCTTTCCTGGAATTTGTGCGTACATGTGACTTCCTGTGACATGTGCACCACGATCTTTCGTAACCAAAAAAAGATAAACATGTTTTACAGGTGTGGTGAAACAAGCCTTTTTTAAATGGGAATTTGGTAAGCCACTCCATGCAGTCTTTTTCTACATTAGTATATAAAAAGTGGTTGTGAAAATAAACTAAGTGCAATCTTTTAAGGTTCTAACTGGTGATTTGTTTAATGGGTTAGTGGGAAAATCCCTATAAGTACCTTATTTTATGTTGTCTATGCTTCCTAAGGGAATCATGACTTGTACATGATGTAGAAAACACAATCTTTGCGGAGAAGGAAAATTCTTGCACCCCCTAATTCATGTACATACCCATAGCCCTCGATATTTTAGTAGAAGTCACATCATAATGCGTGAAAATTTTCATGGCATGAGTCTTGGCACTTGGCGACTCAAAACTCCAACTCGAAACAGTCATGTTTTAAGATTTTTTAGGTGAATTAGAAAAACACAAGTTGCTTCTAGGTCAGTTGAAGCACTACAGGGCTGCCTGCAGGCCTTAACCTACAATTCAGTGTTGCTGTGGTTAACAAGTTTTCAAAAACCCCAGTTGCAATCTATTTCAATCGAGTTTTTACTATTAGTGCCTTCTGTACTTGCTGTTTTTAGTACCTTTTTTAAGGCTCACTTGAAAGCTCACTTGAGTGTTGTGTATTCATCCAGATTTTTCGACATGATTCCACCGAGAGGTTACCAAGCATTATAGTATTTTACCTTGAATATCCAAATTTGTTTTAGCCATTCAGAAGCTAAGAACGAAATAATACCAACACCTCAGGAAGTACAAATTTCCCTCCCTCTTAACTTAATTTAAATCACTGTAACAAAAACAGAGAAGCCGTGTCAAAAGGAAAACTTAACAATCAGACTTTTTAACAGTATTGATATTTCTTTGTCATGTATAAAATCGATCGCCTGCAGGCATACACTTAAACTCTGCAAACAATCATGCTGTATCATGCTGCCGCTTTCCACGCAATAATTAGCTTTCCTCTTCAGGTAAAATGCATTTGCAAGGATTCTAGCTTCGTTACACTTACATCTTTTAGTTAAGCTTTCCTTGCTAGCCAGGTGTTTCTCTCACTGTTTCGGATCCCACCGCAGAACTCTCACCTGCCTTTATTTTTGCAACTGTTTGAGCCACATGTCTTGTGATTAGTGTAGAATCAAGACCGTCAAATTATGGCTGAAAATCTGAATGTATACATACTCGAGGTAAATGACCCAAAGTTCAGGTATGTGGTGTTTTTTATAAAGCAAAAGGTATCCTAAAACAACAAAAGGCACGTAGGGCTCAGCCAAAGGGTACCATAATGTCAAAACGAGTCAAAACGGGCCTTTCTCTCCGAAACCCGCCCCATTCCCCTTATGGCATTTTTCTTTATATTGCCATACCTCCCCTCCCTTGGTCTGTTTCCTTGATCGCCTTCTGAGCTCCTGATGAGACACTGCTTTTAACATGAGTTAGGATGTTTATTGTTATATGCGATGAGCTCATCATATCTTATTACCATAGAGACTGGGTCAAGGTAAGTTAACAATAACAGAGAAATATTACAGATGGGTTCCTCATTTTTACAGTTATCCCCAGAGGAAGAGATTAAAAAGGAGCTGCCAGTCAGCCATAGAAATTGAGGAGAGGAAAAAGAAAGTGGAAAGAGAAGAGATGGGATGGTATGGGATGGGATACCTTCTGTAAAAGTAACAGAAATCGAACAAAATTTTCATTTTCTCATTCCCCCACTAGATGATATATGTTTTCTCTGCAGGGCTAAGGCAAAACTGCTATTGCGGGGACCACCACCTTTTAGATTCAATTTATCAAGCTTTTATAGTCGATTCACAAGTAAGCAATGCAATGTATGCCTTTACTTTCAGTTGACTACGCATATACAGATTTAGCTAGCTGTCGCAAAATTTGAGATTGTGACATTAAAGTAGTTCAAAAACAACTGGTAGATCCCATCGACATTATTTTCCTGGTGTGTCTTCAACCCGAGTTGTACCCAAAACTGAGGTGCAAAACGACATCCAATGACAACCATAGCCTGCGTAGCTAGCAGGTTTCTTGTGCCTGGGGTACCTTCAGCCGCCAAGCAAAGGGATCAGCAAAACAGTGAGGGATTTTTGCGCCCAATCTTCACGAGGCAAACCACAGCACTCCTGCTGATCCCGCCAGCTACCCAGGCTATGACAACCATCGCAAAGTTCATAGATGAAAGAAAAACGATCAATGTCCAGTCCTTACAATACGAGACAACCTTATGACCAAGCAAACTGGTTAACCACCACCCTTTTCTGCGGTTTCATAAAAGGCTTTCTTGATGTCTTAATTGCGCACACGAGAGATATAAAATAACTGATAAATATTTAAACATTCGCTCAGCAAACTTTACCCAAAAGGCCAGCATCTTTCAAAAAATCTCAGCTATTTTTGTCTCCTTTGATTTTAACAAGTCACTGTTGGCAAACAATAACTATATGGGTAAAGATAAGCCAAAGGACCGTCTCAATCTCATTATTTTTTAACATTCATTTTTTTTTGTAAGACTCGAATTAACAAGTGTAGCTTCTAAAAACACCATAAGTATTGTTCTGAAGTCGTATTTCATGTGAACACACTGTTAGTATTAACATGCAGGTAGTACAACAATGAGTACAACAAAATGTTTTTGTAACATAAGTACGTCAACTTTATTTTATTTGTCAGTGTCAGTGTTCTCGGTAAGCGGGAAATCCAGCAATTTTGGCACGGATTTCAAATCTGATGACACCAAAACAAATAGCCTCAAGCCAATAATTTTTTGTGTGCGAGTCCACATAGCTCATGGATTAAATTCATCAAGTGACCAAGACATCACAAGACATTTAGTGGCGGAATGGAGATACTTGAGGCTTTCACGACAATACGGTCTGTTCATGTAGAAACTGTGAAGAGGATGAAGACATCCAATGCAAAGGGCAGCCATATAAAACTAAAGTAAAACTTCCTTATAAGTATCACTGCATGGCTTACTGTCTGGAATGTGAGCATAGAGCACCTGATGCTACTAGTGTTATTTGTTCTGCCTTGGATAGGGGACACTCAAGCCTTTGTGAAGATCACTTCAGAACCTTTGCAGGTAAGATCTAAGAATGTGTAAAATGAAAATTGTGGTATTTGCTAGCATAAAGCCCAGTGAATTCTCATTAACTGCTGAACTCTTCTTCCAATCTGATGTGTATATTATTGTAAACTGTGATAGAATTTGACAATGAAACAGTAGTCAACCATGGTTTTATTCCACCTTATCGTACATTACTATACTGGAACCTATCACCAATAATTATAGTTGGAGTAAGTTGGCTTTGAATGAGTTTTTGATTTAAGTCATTTTTTTGCTGTTGGGTTATTGGAGAAAGACTTCATTTATTTCACAATAATAATGGTTCCTGATTTTTTCCTTTTCGCTATACAGATTTCATGTGGGTCTCAATTTTTGTGCCAGTATTCTAACCACCTAAATGAGACTTCTCTGTTCAGTTGAATCAAATAATGTTTTAAAGTGTTTGATTTTGTTTGTCCAAAAAATCTAAAAATGTGTTTTCAAACTCGTGTTATTGTATTAATTATCACAATACTTTTCTCTAGGCTGCACTATGTGACATCCACAAACTATGACTTTTTCCAATGGAATATATGTCTTAGTGTTACAAAGTCCGAGGCAACAGTTATGGATACCTGACTTGTATGACAGACTGCAACTGCCTGTCATTCCATCGATGGTTCAAGCACTTCAAAAGGAAGTTGAAGACCGCATGAAGCAGATAGAAAGAAGAAGAACAGCAAATAAAAAGCAGATAAGAATCAGGATGAAAGTAGCCACAGATAAGGCGCAGGAAGCAAGAGAAAATGGGTAAAAAGACTGGCAGTAAAGCACAATATGGAAAGAAAACCAGGGCCACAGCTAGGTTTTTTCTAATGGGGGGCATTATCGCTAGTGTTGAAGGCGCGAGTCTTATGGGGAATCTGGGGAAAATTTTCAAGTTTGGAGGCTCCGAGACACTATTTTCAGTGCTTGTCATGAGATATGTCTCCAAAAAATTAAACTCGGGTAAGTGTGAAAAGGCCGGTGTTTTCATTCACAAGTGCTTATTTCCAAGGTCATGTTAATTTGAAACAGACCGCATATCCAAGCACTAGTACACTTTCTATGGTCCTTCAAAACTCACTCTATTCTATTTGCCAGACCGTTGTTTACCTGGTAATCGCAGATCCTCTCGCAAAAAAGTGCAGAAATTATGCAAGTTTGAGGCAGTTTTTTGACTTTTGGTCGACCACTAATACCTTCCGTTGGCGAAGTGATCGTGGTTACAGCTGTTATGCATCTGTTAACCAGACTGTGCATGCGATAACCATTTTCTATCCCAGGAATCTACTTGCTACTAGACTAGTTCTGGGATGTGCCATTACAGGCATTCTGTAAATTAGAGTGAACCTTGCAAATAGTACATATACATGCCAATTTCAATTATGGGTTTTGCTTCCTTTTCCTTTCTATTGCACACACCGTGGACCAGCCAATTTCTTGGCCATGAAAATGGCCAACCATTGCAAGTCACTACTATCACAATAACTGAAGCTAAGTAAAGAAAACAAATCCATCCACAGACTTAATTTGTCTGGCTCAACAGGTCAAGGGGAGGCAGATATCCTTGTCCCTCCCTTGTCCTTAACACTGCATGCCCTATATTACTCACGTGCTGCTATGCAGGGTACAGCCGCATCTCCCTATATAGCCAAAGGCAGTCTTCCAACAAAATGCAAGTTTACTTGAGGAAGAATCGAGGGGCTGTTGAGGTCCAGAATTAACTTAGACATAAATGCAAGACCTGGAACAGGAGCCGTCGCCAAGCACTGAAGAGTTCCTAATTATGCTGCAAGGTGGGCAATTAGATCCTTTCAACCATCTGCAAAACCACTGAGACAAACGCAAAATTCCAAGGGTAAGCACCCTCCAATTTTTTTCTTGTCTGGGAAGAGTTGATGAAGAAAGGCCTCTGTCCACCATGTCAGCCAAAACTGCATTGTCAGACTATGGGGGGTGTTACTAAAACGAAGACCCAAAAACGAAGACCTTAGACCTAAGACCCCTTGGACTAAAACGAAGACCCTATGGACCAAAACAAAGACGCCAGGGACTAAAACGAAGACCCTACAGACTAAAACAAAGACCCCATGGACAAAAACGAAGACCCCATGGACTAAAACGAAGACCTCATAGACTAAAACGACTGATGCTGACCGCTAAGGGCAATGCCCGCTCCCGTAATTTGTTACGGCGATTTGGGAATGTTGTGGAATTTCGTCTGCAGTATTTAGTTGTGATAGTCAAGTCTATCACTTACCTTTCCTTCAGGTTTCTTTGCGGAAAATATTTTGCATGTTTTAAACCTCTTTGGAAGTGTTTACAGTGAAGATGACGTCAGTGTTATTGAAATAAAAGCTTTTTGCAGAGTGAAGGCGAGAGAGCCCTCGCGGCCTAGTGGTAAAACCGTAATGGTAGAACAAAGGTCCCAGGTTTGAGTCTCGTCAACATGCATTATTTTTCCTTGTCCTTTTCCTTCTTTTTTTTATTAGTATTTTTTTTATCACAGTTATCATAAAAACAACTGTTTAAGCCGTAAAGATTAGTCATTTTTTAACAACAGAGGACAGAATATCATAACAGCGTATGACAGGGATATAAATAAAACCTGGCATAAAGACAAATGAACCTCGCTTAAATGAAACTTGAAATGTTAACCTGTACTCGAGTAATGTTCTAGATCAGAGGCTTTTTTTCCCCTATTGATGAGGTAAAAAGTAATAAATAGAGCGCCAGGTTCCTCTGTCCTTGCATTGGTCAATGAGAAATGTCTCCCTGTTTTCCCCTCCCTGTACTACGTGTTGTCTCTGTTTTGTTTTTTAATGCATTGATACAATTCTTTGACATTTTAGAAAGCTGGAGCACGCGGTTATATTTTCTTAACTCATTACACCCGGGATGACACCCAAATCATCTCACATTGAATTTGTGAACCATAAAATATCAGAAAGGCAATGGACTCCCTCCTCCCTCAAACCCCAACCACGCTCCCAAAACACGTTTGGCGGAAGTCTTCAAGACAAATCCTGTCATAAGCCTTTTTGATTGTCAGGCCTCCCATGAACACGCTGATGACCTTTGGGCTTGTCACGCCAATCCTCTTCACAGAAGGCACATTATAACCACATGACACACTAGAGGGCTCTCACCTTCACCCTGCAAAAAGCTTTGATTTAAATAAAACTGACATTATCTTTACCATAAACACTTCCAAAGAGGTTTAAAACATGCAAAATATTTTCGGCAAACAAACCTGAAGGAAAGGTAAGTGATAGAGTTGACTATCACAGCTAAATACTGCAGAGGAAATTCCACAACATTCCCAAATCGCCGTAACAAATTACGGGAGTGTGCATTGCCCTCAGCGGTTAGCATCAGCCGTTTTAGTCTATGAGGTCTTCGTTTTAGTCTATGGGGTCTTCATTTTAGCCCATGGGGTCTTCGTTTTAGTCCATAGGGTCTTCGTTTTAGTTCATGGGGTCTTCGTTTTAGTCCAAGGGGTCTTAGGTGTTAGGTCTTCGTTTTTGGGTCTTCGTTTTAGTAACACCCGACTATGGGTTGGGGCCTGGCTCCATCACTATTGATTTGCAAGCACACAGTGTGCATGATTTCCTGATGGACAGATTTCTGAACTCTCTTCCTTTGGAGAATATGAACTTCTAATAAACAAAAGAGGAGACGAGTGAAAGATCAGGGTTTCCTCAAGCTCCTGATGGTGTACTCACCTTCTTGACTAAAGGATGCATCCAGGCGAGTCACAATTTGTATCAGACCATTGCAGAAGAACATACTTAATGAAATAAAAAAAGCAGGGGCAAGATGTGGCATTTACTGAGGTCAGTTCAGTTACCCATGTAATATTGCAGTTCTGTTCTGCAGTGGTCAAAGCATACAACTGTAAAAGCTTATGTGAGTAATTACCTTCGAGGTCGTCGAACATAACTAACAAACCAAAATAAATGTAAATCGTACATTGTGTTTACACCATGGTAAAAGGGTAGTCCATTGATCGCTTCAGCCCTCTTGTCATACTGGAAGTGAAATCAGGACTTGTAAATGTTTCATTAGATTTGATACACTGTATTTCTAACAATGCAGGTTGGTCCTCTAGTTGAATGCATTGAATGACATCAAGATGTTCCCATGCATGAACTGCACCACCCCATGCATGAACTGCACCACCAGCAACATGAAGTGTATGCGAAAGGAAGGGTATACATTACAGTCCTTGTCAGTACTTTAACTACCGTATTTCAAGTAAGTTCTGTATCTTTGGCCTTGGTTTGTATTTGATGCTGGAGGCGACAAGGTATCTATCTACCAATGCTGGTCTTGTACCCTTGGGAGGGTATGTTAGTAATCAAATAGCACTCACTGAAGGAAACTTCAAAGTGACATGCAATGTCGACTTATTCAAGAAACCTTGTAGTGATGATGAACTCGGAACAATTTCCCTTCTTTCCCTCTAACTATGGCTTCTCCCTTCATTATCATAACATAATGCTTTTCACAACATCTTTTACGACTTCTTAACGCTCAATGAACAAGATGGTGCAGATCTTCAACTTGAAACCCACTGGTAGCAGAACAGCTGTAGGTGGTGGACTAATAGGAAACCTAGACCGAGAGCTTTGGCGTTTGGAGAAATTTTAAGTCCATAACCTATTTCCAGCACATTTATCAAAGGCCTTGCTGGTGATCAAAAGTACTTGTGTCGACCCACAAAATTTGCCAGCTCCCCTGAAACAGGATATCACAGAGTTTTACCAATATGCGAGCCATGCAAGCCAGGGTGCAAGGCATGCGAGCCATGATGCGAGTCATGCAAGCCAAGCTGCAAGCCACACAAGGCATAAAGACATGTATTGATCCACTCAGGGGGTCCCCCATATTTCATTGTTTTCCAACCCCGTATCTCGTTTTTATGGCTATACACGCTTTTAGTAGTCTGGACGCCATCTTGAATTTTCAATGAATGACGTCATTCGTGGAAAGATCATACACGTGGCCAAAATGGCTACCAAAGATGAAAGCTCTGTTGACGTTGATTTTGCAGCGTGTTCATATAAAAAGAAATGTTTTTACTTTAGATCAAGAGGAATATTTTCTTTATACAATGTCTTTATGGGTGTTATCGTAACATTAAAGCTTTCGTGCAAAGATATTCCTGGATCGATGATATCCAGGGCAAAAGAGAGCTGATTTAAATGCCAAAAAAAGTGTGAATTAAAGTTTTGGCTTAATTGTCATGGCTTACGTCAACAGACACCAGCTTAACTTCTTCCCAGGTAATCTTTTTTAGCAATGGTTTTGATACTTTCATTTTTTATGCGGGCCTTTATTAAAAAAGCTGAAAACGATTAATTATTAACGCTTATAAGAGACTTGGATTATCTATCAGGTATTAAATAAAAGCTGATTGAAAGGATTTTTCATGTTGCTGTTCTGATCCTTTCAAAATGTACGATAATTCTATCTCCATAAAAAGTTTATGCTTCTCATCATCAGATTTTTATGTTACTATGTATAGGTTTTAGGGTAAGAAAGAAGTTGGATAAAAACGTTTATACTCCAGTCGACCCTTGCACAGAATAATTTTTCACTCTGTTAAGGCGTAGCTCAGTAATCCACAAAGCTATCAGCTCGATTCCTGGTTAGAGATGTGGCCACTAAAGAGAGCTGGAGCAGGGATGCATCAATTCTTCCAAAGCACTCCACTTACATTTACAGTGTTGAACAAGCAACGAAAAACTCAAAACACCCTCGAAAAGGGATACAAATTTTTACTTGAAAATGCCTGTCACGATGATTATTGTAGGCTTATATGGACAATAAATTCATGTAGAGGGGAATGCTTTAAATCACCGAGGAAGAATGAAAAGCCTCACAATGTTAACAGTTGTGATAAATGCTCTTGTACAGCAGGAGGAAATGGTAACTGTAATCATATGTTTACATTATATATTAAGTGTTTGAATTCACTGAATTCCGAAGAACTGGAATGTGTACAACTCAAAACATTAGCACAAGCCAAGGACCTAGGGTACGAACCCTAATTCATATAATGTATACAAGGCATATAATGTCGTCAGTCTGTATTACAGGGAGAAATGCTCAGGGGGAAATGGGGGCTTTAAGGTGTCCCTTGTATGCAGCCAGGCAACATACTGTCCAAAATAAAGAGACGGCAAATTACTAGTTCTTTCATTCACTTAATGCCGTGTTTACACTTGGGATTTTTACCGCGGTTAAAAGAGTTTACTTACCTAGGTAAATTTTTGGTCAATGTAAACATCAATTAATACCTCAGTAAATGCGGCAAAAGACAAAGGAAATTTAACCACGGTAAAAGCGATAATGATGCAGTGATTTGGCTTTGTTTAGCTCGGTAACCGAGGTCAAATTGACAGATACATCCGGTTCTGGTGAAGTTTTTTTGATTTATCGCGAGTTCAAGTTTCCTTGTCACGTTTCATGTTTTATTCGCGGAGTTCAGGCTTTCTTTGCGCCACGTTTCGTGCTCTAGCAAAATGGAACAAAATAAGGACAGATTTTTGAATTATTACGGCGGTCAAACCGCAAGGTAAGCAATGTATTACGTCTCCACTTCATTCCACTCACACTTTTTTTTTATCCGGATAAAACAGATTATTCATTTGTTTTCCGTTTTTTTTTTCAGGCAAGATCCACAGCAACAATATTCGCGAATGTCTGCGACGTATTTCCCTTACTACCCGCAACCTCAATATGCTGTGCTGCCGTTCTGTGGCTCTCAATTGCAAGGAGCGCAAGAAATTCACTCATCTTCAGTACGACGCCATTCTGATCTGCCTGGCTCGCAATTGCAAGAGAACAGCCACAGCAGCAGTGGCAGCACTGGTCCAAAGAAGAAAAATCGTTGGACAGACACTGAAGAAAAGATCTTGGTGGAGCTGTTTGGAGAAAATGAAGATAAGCTGCGATACAAAGCCTTTAGCTCCCCTGAATGGCTGTCAATTGCTCGCCAGCTGCACTCGCGGTGCAAGGAACAAAACGTAGACAGCGACAAAACGCCACAACAGTGCAAGAACAAATTGGCAAATTTGACAAAGAAGTATAAAAACACCAAAGACAAGCTTCGGTCGACAGGATACGGCAGAGGGGGCGATGTGCCGTCCGACAATGAAAGTGAAGAAANCCACAACAGTGCAAGAACAAATTGGCAAATTTGACAAAGAAGTATAAAAACACCAAAGACAAGCTTCGGTCGACAGGATACGGCAGAGGGGGCGATGTGCCGTCCGACAATGAAAGTGAAGAAAGTGAGGACATCATACCGAAACATTTCAACGATATGGATGAAATTCTCGGTAAAAGGGAATCCATCAACCCACGCCACGTGCTCGAAAGCTCTCACTTCCCCGATAGCGAGTTACCGGAAATGTCGGAACTCGAAGGCCATATCCTCGAGAACGATGCCCTAGATGAGGATATCTGCTGAGCTGCACAAAAACAAAGGCAAGGGACTGCCCAGAACGTTTCTCCTCCATCTGAGTGCACCGTGCCTTCTGATGGAGATGAATCCGATAGCCACCAGTCGCTTGCCTTTGCAGAATCCCTCTTTTTTAAGAGTAAAGGCAAAAATAAAAAGCCTTTGGCAAGCACACCGGTACCGAAGAGGCGCGAGGCTGATGTGGAAAAAAAGCTACCAAGAAAGCGCGCCACTGATGCAGCGGAAAGGCCATCAAAAAAAGGCACAAAAAGAAGGGAAAAGGCGGATCATCAGGAGTAGATGAGCCAACCTTGATATCATTTCTTGAACGCTCACAAGAAAGGGACGAGGCTTTTATGGAGTGGATGGCTGAAGCCGAGAGAGAATACAGGAAAGATCAGCAGAAGTTTTCCATGGATGCCCTAGCTATGCTCGGAAACATCCTCAAGGACGTTAGTAAAGGAAACGAATGAACACCCTTTTTAGTATTTTTTAGTATTTTTATTGTTGTGTTCTGTTGTCACGAAATAGTGGATCCATTAATACAAAACCATTTATTAATTAGCTGAATGTCGTGTTGAAAAGATTTTGGATAAAAAAACGTTTTTGGATACATGCTGATCAACTTTTAGTGATCACAAATCAAACCAGAGATGTTAACATCCAGTATTTTAAAATTATGAATAATTGTATTCGATCGTATACTCTTTAATCAATCATTTTATATTTTTAAATAATTGCTCAAAATCGCTGTCTATAATTTGTAAACAAAACAGTTACAAAGTTTGTTAACTTTCAAAACTTTAACGAAAATTTACATGTACATGTGTACAAACTTGAGCTACAATGCTAGTTTTTCGCGAAAATAAAGAAAATGACATGAGTAAGCAAAAAATCAATGAGCCTGCTCTATTTTTGTCTATTTTCCTAAGCTGATAAATAGTCCATAATTTTGTCTCTAACATCAGACGCAATTGGCGATACGTCTCCATTTAAACTTTGATCCATGTCATCGTTGTCATCTCCCAATATGTCTATGGGGCTAGGGTCTCCCACATCGATACAAATATTGTGAAGAACACAGCATGCCAAGATCGTGATGGCCACTCTACTTGTCTTTTCTTCCATTGCCTTGTAAAGGCACCTCCACCGCCCTTTCAAGATTCCGTAGGCCTGTTCGATAACAACACGGGCTTACTGAGAGCACGATTAAACCGCAGTTGTCGTTCACTTAACGTACGTGTTTGCTTAAAAGGCTTCATTAACCAAACAGATAAGGGATATGCTGAGTCTCCAACAAGCAAAGGTCTAATTTCGGAACCAGAAATTTGTTTTGTAGGCCCGTTCAGCCAGTTGCCTTGTTCAATTTCCCTGTGCAGATTGCTTAAACGAAGAACACGCGCATCGTGAATGCTACCAGGATAGCCTGCACTTATATCGAGAAATCGAAATGACGCGTCAGCAACACCTTGAATCACAACAGAATAATCTTGCTTTCGGTTGAAGTAATCAATTCGCTCGTCCACAGGCACTGTCTTCAAAGCAATATGACAACCGTCAATAGCCCCTACTACTTGGGGAAATGGAGACTTGTTTGTAAACAATCTAATACTTTGTAGCACCTCTTGTTCGGTTTCTGGAAATTTGATGAATTCTTTAGCACGTTTAGCAATAGCATTGCAAAAATCCTGTTTTATCAACATGGCCGTGCACCGTCCAATACCGAATTGTAGTCCTGTAGATCGGTATGTGTCGCCCGTTGCTAGCCGCCATAATGCTACCACTACTCGCTTGTGCACTGGGATACATTGCCACAGTCTGGTGTCTTTCTTCGCCATCTCCGGACCAGCCACACGGACAATAAACTCAAAGGTACGTCTTGTAATTCGGAAGTTCTCCTTCCACCAATCTTCAACAAAAGACCCGTTTAGTAGGTTTTCGAACCAGAATTGGTTCCTTGGCCAGGACCAAGCACGTCTCGCTCGCCTGCTATTTCGCTGCATAAGTTGGAGTAAAATCATCCGTTTTTGTCTCACTTTCTTGAGGTGTTGTAGTATCAGCAGTTGCCGTAATCCAGACACTTCTACTTGCTTCTCAAGAATTAAAAAGAAAAAGGCAATGACTATCAGAGCCACCGCTTTCTTGTTAATACCGACCATGTTTTAAAAATTGCGCGCATTAGCTTGTATTTCCCGCCAATTCGATTTTTGGCAGTGTTGACAGATTAACTTTGGTTATTTGAGCCAGTATAAACACTGCACTAATCTACTTAGGTTCAGTTAACTTGACCTCGGTCAATTTAAACCGCAGTAAACGTTTGAATGTAAACACAGCATAAGACAATTAACTGTCCTGCAATAGTTTCAACTTAATTAACTGGACACAAGGTTCCACGGGTAGTGAGTTAAACATCCCTCTCAGACAAACTTCAGTGTTATGACCACTATTCCAATTTGCCAAGACCTAGAGCTGTTGATGGCTCCTTTCCTGAATTCCCAATTGACACTGACACACCAGCTTGAGTGGGATTACAAATGCCCCTATTTTAAGGAGGAGCAATTTATAAGTTGTTTGAAAATTCCTAATCTATCCTTAATTGAGAATTAAAAGGTCAGAGCAAAAATATGTTGTGGTTTCCAAGTAAAAGATTCAGGTCAGGGTCAGGTAGCTGTAATTTGCACTTGTTTGTGAATGGAAACTCATCTCTCACCGCAAACAAGGTTTATTCAATATACTCTCGTGTCACAGAATGTTTCTAATAATATTGAATGGTAAACTGGTCTTAGGCAGCAACTAAATATGCTGAGTACATGAAAAATATTGGTTTAGCATGTATATTTATATGTACATATAAATTGATATTCAGGGCTTAGAGTGTGGTGTTGTCATATCAAGCACAATGTCATAGTTGGCTGCTTTACCAAACAGAAGAGTGACAGATAATAAATATCAAGTCATGGTTTATTAGAAATCAAACGCCCTTTTACATTATGAAACTTGACACCCGAGAAGGCAAGTTTTATTGTCACATAGTTAATGTTAAGCCCGAGCTCAAAAGGGTCCACCTTTTTCAGGGTCACTTGGGTTGGGCAGGATTAAAGTGGTGCTGTCTTCAATATTCTTTAAAAAAGACTAGTTAAATCTCACTTAATATTTAGCAGTTTTTTACCTTCTACCTTTAGTGCTAAAATTTCAGATTATAGTTCAGAAATTTTAGCGTCGGATTCGTGTAAGCTGTGTAGCTAAGCATCATTTGGCTCAACACACACCTCACTCCTGTGGTGTTTACCATATTTGGTTTCCCTCGAATCAGAGTCCTGTCCAGCTTTATCTTATTTTAGATCTTACGGATAAGGAATGGCTTGGGAACAGGTCATTTAAACACTGATCGAGGGGAGGCTGCACGTTTTCAAAAGTTACCGACCAGTATTAAAAGACAATACAATACAATACTTCCGAAGTCATCATCCCCAAAATGAAAAGAACAGACAATTGTATGTTTCTGCCCCTAGCAAAGAGGCAATATTTGACAGATGAATCTAGCGGTACGAATCAGAACCCATAAACAAAAAGACTAAGTTACACACCTTTACGGTTGAGTACTCCTCAATTTTAATTCGCTGCAGCCGTGCAATAAATGCTGATCGCTTGGAATCTTACGTCACATTTCTTAGTGTTGCGTTTGTTATCAAACA
>CALNXI010002081.1:7577-33686 GCA_942486025.1 Porites evermanni
AACAATTCTCTATTTTTCTTAGTCACATCAGGCTTCAAAAACAGCATAGCAGTCTCATGTACTGATTAAAGATATGTAAGGCATGGGTAAGGAGTCAATTACGTTGAGCATGGAATTGGCTAAAACTCAAAGTCACGAGTTCGAATGTTTTGAGGATAATTATTCACTGACTAGCAGCACGCAGGGATGTCGGATTAACACAAGGAAGTTTAACACCAAAGGAACATAGCCTTTACAGAGCTTTAAAACACAGCATCCGCCAACACAAACTTGACTTGAACTTTGAGTAAAACTAAACAGCCTCTACCACTAATAACAAACTCTCACTTGAACTTCAGATATCTTACGGCTTCCGCGAACTTGTAAACACAGAACCTGAAAATCGACCTTCGTCACACTTGACTAAACACAGCAGTCCAGCTCGTGGGAAAAAACTTCGTCAAAAGAACTCGCTTGGAACTTGTGTACCGTTTGACATAAGATTCTAGAAAATACTAAACAGGCGAATAGTAGTAGCTTTTCGACATATTTTATGATTTCAGTAACTAATGCAAATCTGCTGACTCATGCTGAAATGTAAACATGCCCTAATTAATTATTCATGTAATCCAAAAACGTAGAGAACGTTCGAGAAAGTCACGCAACGCATGAAAGCAATTTTACTACGTAACACTCAACAAAGACAAAATGTCTTTGTGCAGCATTTTGTAACTTTAAGTTCATCATTAAACAGTTCGAAAGGAGGGCTCACTTGTGAAATGTTTTTCAACACTCGAAGAGAAATTTCGTGTCTCTGCGCGGCCACGAAATATCCTCTATTTATTCCTCGAGTAATTAAAGACTGAACTCGAAGTGATCTCAAGATATCACGAAGTAGTCCGATCTCATTTCGTGAAATAGTTGAAACAAGCCGAAAAGTCACGAACTTGCCCGCCCAATCTTGTCCCGAAACTAGTGCATCATTTCATAACTATTTTTCATATGCCAAACTACCTTGGGTCGCAGTAGCGCAATCGGCTAATCTCTCAACTTAGAGTCTCCTCTGATCTGACGTGTCACACAGGTGAGTCGGTTCAAACCCCGGGAAGGCAAAAATAGTAATTCTTTCTTCCTCGAAAAAGTTAAAGAATAAATCAAAGAAATCGAAGTGATCTCTAGATATCTCGAACTAATTCGGCTCTCACTTCGTCAAATAGCCGAATAGAGCCGAAAACCTACAGACTTTGCTTGCCCAATCTTGTCAAAAAAATTGCAACTTTGATACATTCCTGAGCGTCGCGAATCCTTTACTTCGCGCTCCTTCGCGCTCCGCCGAAGTAATTATGGAGATCAAGGAGGATGTTGTCCGTCGAGGCCGTAGGCCGAGGCCTATAACACCCTCCGAGATCTCCATAATTCTTCATGTGATACGAAAGCCGAATTCAATAATTGTTATATTATTCATTCAAAATAATTCTTAGTTTAAAAACATAGCTAAAACAATTAGCTCCACAAATATTCTCCAAATAGCAGATGTTGCCCTCTGAGTTGTCTTCTTGCTGTTTTTGCTATGTTTTTAGCCATTATTTCGCCATTATTTCGCCTGAATTTTTGACGTCATTTCTTCGTTAAACACAAAATTCTTCCAAATTTGGTCATCAGTAACTGGTTTTGGTGAATTATGCGTGCGCTTTTAGCCAATCAGTTTTGGGGAAATATTTTGATTGAATAATAATGGTGTATTTCATGAAGTTATCAAGACTGAGGTGTGTACTTACCATTTACCCTTGGGATAAACGGTTGTTCCGGTTGGAAAATTAAATGGCTCGGGCCACTCCGCGGTTTGGGAACCTTGGGAAAAAATGGGCTATGATTTGAGGCGATGCAATTTTTCCACTTTTTTAGTCTGTTCAGCTGTTTTGGATAAACTTCGCAGCGATTCGTTCTTCCGCCTCGTCAAATTTTATAGTTTCTTGTTTAAGAACAAGATTTCCACACAGGTGATAGGTTCTGTTAGTAGTAAATATGTAGACTATTTTGTAACTTTAGCTTGTTTTTTTCTGTAATTCTTATTTATCCACATAGTTTATTTAGGTTACTTTACAATATCATCTGTTATGACTGCTGTAAGCTTTCCTGTCCGCCCGCCTCGTCTAGCTTTTGCTATGATTTGCGGTCGGAGATGGCAAAATGATGAGGTATGAAAATAAAGTATGGTGTGTTTGAAATGGTAAGCACCCCTGGAAGTCTTTGAAATCCTCTTTGTCAAGCCTGTTTGTTTAGCATCATGTTTTGAGTTCCTGGCAACCTGGTCTAGAAAGTTGTCAATTCAAGTTAATGTCGTGTAACATACTAATCCTTTTATCTATGTGTGAAAGGTTTGAACCCAGGAGTCATTTCAAAAGTAGGTTGAGTTTGATCGTCCGGGTGAACGTAGTCCTGAATAGGACTGTTGTTGTTGACAATGACTGACGTTTCGACAACCTGTGCTGTAGTCATCTTCAGAGTCAAAGTGAGTTGTATCGCGTCAGTTGATGGTATTATACTCTGGTTATTGATCTGATTGGTCAATTACGTCGCGATCTTATTGGTAGTCTGTCAGTTAAACCGTGATGTTTTTGGCTATGAAGACTCGTAATCAGTAATTGGTGCATTTCGATCCGTCTATTGTCACAGTTAAACAGTCGCCTATTGTTAGTCAAATTGTCATTTCTCCAGTCGTTCTGTCGTAGTTAGTTTTGCTTGATCTCGTCAATAAGTCGTTTGTACGGCGCTAGTAACTGTTGGCCACGATTCAGTGGCGTTTGTTCTAAGTTAGTAAACCAGTTTTTATCTATATTTTTTTTCCAGGGAGTATGCTGTGGCTAAAGAATGCATATTAGAAAAAGCCAAAGCAAATTGCCAAATCTGTCAAGAATTTACAAGAGATACTTTCAATCCGTTTTGTCCCAATGACACAGACCCAGAAATGCACCTATATGGTATGTCACCATCTCCCTATTGTTGTGTTTAAGAATAGTTTAGGCGTTTTTTCTCTCACTAGAAGTTGAAGTTGTTGGGCGGGGATCCATTCAACCAAAATTTCCGGAAATTTCGGTCCAAAACTCAATGGATCGGTTCGGTCCAACCGGAAAAATTTCGAAAAAACGGGTCCACCTTTTGAGGTGGACCACTTTTCCCGGTCGGACCAGTTGGAATTTTGGTTGAATGGATCGCGCCCGTTGATTGCTTTTGAATTTCCTGACGCATTATTACGTATACAAGGAACGCGCGATGTAAACGACGTCCGCAGGTACCCATAGAGAGGCCCACAGATAGATATTTGCAGGAGCAACAGTCGTTAGTGGTTCGTCCCCCTTACTATGCATATATTTATTAGGGAGATTACGCATCGACGACGGCGACTGCAGCGAAAGCATCACTTTTAGCATGAATTCGCGTTTTTTTTTTTTTCAAAACTTTTCACTTTATTCCAATTACCGTATTTATTCGAATAAGCGCCCAACCTCGAATTAGCGCCCACCTCGAATAAGCGCCCATCCTAAAGGCAGAAAAAGTTAATAAGCGCCCAGCCTCGAATAAGCGCCCACCCCACCCCACCCCCTTTCCCCTCACACCTCCCAAAAATTGAATAAGTACTAATAAGAGAGTTCCCCGAAGACTGAGTTTTCTTCAGAGTATTTTACAGAAACCTTGTTTTGTTACATCTTCGTGTTTTGTTTTTACTATTTATTGTTTTGTTGCAAAATAAACATACTACACTTGCTGAAAATGTTGAAAATTTAATAAGCGCACAGCCTTGAATAAGCGCCCACTTCGAAGAAGCGCCCACTCTTAAGGTCCAAAAATTTAATAAGCGCCCAGGGCGGTTAATCGAATAAATACAGTAGCTGGAAATGTCAAATGTGGGTGAATTTTCCTGGAGCTGATTTATTGGGGACCGCAGACAAGTTTAGAAAGAGAAAGAAAAAGATCGTCGTCGCTTGTTTTTGTCCTCCATAAAACGTGAAATTAGGCACTTTCACGTCGTAGTGGTGCGGTGACGGCAAAGAAATGTACAAAAAGGCGTGATAGACGTGCAAAGTTGTTGTTTTGCTTAATAAAACTATTGCTTTTTGACGCTCTCGTTGCCGTCGCCGTCGTCGTTGCTAAAGCTCCCTGTTATTGAAACAACAACAACAACTTTATGCACCTGAACTGAAACAGTTAACGAATATTGAATTAAAGTAAACTGAAAGGAACATAGGAAATATTTCACGCAACCCGCAGTTAGCTTTAGCTAATCGAGGCGGAAGGTGAAGTGGAAAAGAACGAAAAATAAGAAAATAAGTTTATTTAACTGGAATGCTGTTTTTATTAGGATGTGAAGAAATCAAGAAACCCTTGACATGCTCCCCCTATACAGTCTACAAGGTCGCTAGAGATTGTGAGAAAACCCTCTTAAAAGCCTTCCTGGTCGACAAAGGAAAACCAGATTGTGGGTTAGAGCTACGTATTAGTTTGTTCTTTAGTCTTTTAAATGCTTCAGTACCGTCAATTAACTCTTAAGACCGATTTGCACGATATTCATGCGCAGCTACTAATCGGCACGAAAAATTTAACGGCCAAACGGCTGCAGGCAAACTCAAACCCTTGTGAAATTGAAATTATTTGCTTGGCCGTTTGCTTATCTTTGTTTTTTCCCTGAGATCTTTGGCTTTCACGTCGCTAACTTGTGGTTTGGCGGAGCGCCTTGAATCCTGTACGCCGTATGAATAGCCGGGAGGGGGTACTCCCTGACAAGAGACTCAATCAATCAATCAATCAATCAACTTTATTTAAACACGGTAAATGGCTCAGCAAGCTGGTTTTCAGATATGCCGTGTGATAATTACAATTTATGAAAATTAAGACTAGTGATTAACTAACAATACAATATAACAGCAAGAAATGAATATTAAAGAAATAAGATAAAAATATAATAAAAAGTTATCTCCTAAGATATGGCGAGTTTAAAGCTAGTAAGATCCCCCATCTCAGACTATTGGGCATGTGCCGCTGGATGGGGTCGCATTTTCATGACTAGAGTGACTATAATGGGGTCGCATTTTCAATAGAGTTACTAGAATGGGGAGCAGATTTTGGGGGTAAGTAGGGATTCAAAATGGGAAGATTCTCGGTTAAAAAGATCAGAAAGTTGTTGTTTACTAAGTTTAACAATAAGCTGGCTTTGACCGCATTACATTCCGTTCTTGAAACCACAACTTAAATATTAACCAGTTACTCAATAGCACAAAATCACGGGTCCAGAACAAAGTCCACTGAAACATCAGTGTCATCAGTGCTACAGCATTTACTTTTCCAATGGATTGTTATCGTCCATCGAACATGATCGAAGATAATTTTTGGATGACCTTTTTCAGAAAGGATTGACAAGGTAGATGCATAAATAGAAAGTGACTAAGTTGGGATCGCGAAAATTACATTTTCCAAAAAGTGACTAAGATGGAGGCTATAACTGGCCAAAAAATAGACTAAAATGGGGTAGGGGCTCCGAGAGGCCACCGGCACATACCCAGCAAACATTAACTCAAGTACCCCCCCCCCCCCCCCCCCCCCCCCAACCCCCCCCTGGGGTCGCCCNACGGGTCCAGAACAAAGTCCACTGAAACATCAGTGTCATCAGTGCTACAGCATTTACTTTTCCAATGGATTGTTATCGTCCATCGAACATGATCGAAGATAATTTTTGGATGACCTTTTTCAGAAAGGATTGACAAGGTAGATGCATAAATAGAAAGTGACTAAGTTGGGATCGCGAAAATTACATTTTCCAAAAAGTGACTAAGATGGAGGCTATAACTGGCCAAAAAATAGACTAAAATGGGGTAGGGGCTCCGAGAGGCCACCGGCACATACCCAGCAAACATTAACTCAAGTACCCCCCCCCCCTCCCCCTCCGGGATCAATAGTCGTATTGGGTAGTCCACGTAAAACTGACATATTTTTCGTTGCGTTCTTCCGCTTAGTTTTGTTAGAATTAATTTTGTAAGGTAAAAGTAACATTTACAGTGTATGGTGGCAATTTTATTCGACTCTTAAACATGGTTTTTTCTATATTTTAACTTGCATATGTCACATTAAGAGCAACGTACACAGCACTGAAAAACTGCCTCGATGAACAGTTAACCCGAACGTGCAAAAGTGACACTGAAAACCCGCGGGTGGCGAGCAGTGTACGAAAGGCTGTGTTAGCAGTTCTGCGTGGACACAGATTTTTTTGTGAACCTCCAATGAATCTGCGAGCAGTTGACCTTGACTTTAAAGCGAGACCTCTGTATCCATGCAGTGAAGAGTTTTTGAATGAGATGGAAAAATGCGCTACACCTATGAGGAAGGAATTCAAGTCACCAGACAGCACTTTTACTAAATTATGCAGGTATTTGTACATAATAATAATAATTATAACTATATTTTACCAGTGTCAATGTATTTAGCTTAACAGTAAGCTAATTGAGGACACTTTCCTAAGATAGGTAATAGCATAATTTGTGGTGATATTAGGCATACATACCACGAGTTATACTTCGAAATTGTTATACGTAATTTCACGAGATGTTATTAGGCGAGTGAAATTTGAGACAATTCTGAAATATCGCGAGTGGTATTTATGCCAAATATCACGTCCAAATCATGCTACTATTTGTTTACACTACTACCCGCAAAAGGTTTGTAATTTTCACATGTAGGTATTTTAAATGACGCTGACATACCACTGCTCTAAGCCAATCAAATTGCAGAAATTTCTCATGTAGTAGTGGCACTAATCTATTACATGATTTTTAAATTAATGATCTTACCTAAAACTATATACTCGAAGAACAATGAACTAGCTCGTTTATGTGAGATTGAACGACATTTTAACAACAAGGATGGATCCACAAGGCAATAAAGATCATCCAATTATCTACGTGCTTAGCCTTGAGGCAAAATGGATTCCTCACGGAATTTTATAAAGATGAACTAGGTATTAAGTATTCAGCTTCTAAATGTACAGGACTCAAAGTTTACACAGGTCACAGCAGTTACTATTATTATCTATATTGCTCGAAAGGTCCACACCGCGTATGCGTGTATGTTTCTGAATGCTTTGAGACTTGTTAAGTTTCTTTGCTCACCACTGACCTTCCACCAAGAAAGGTCTACCTTGTTCTTAAACGCTTATCCGTTTCTGAAGAATATTCAAAAAGCGAGTAGGCTCTAGTTACTAAAAGTCAAATGAAAACAAAGGTAGATTTTCATATTTCAATTTGATCAGGGATGGACTTTGTGGACGTGCTACCACTCTACGTTATCTACTTGTTGCCAGATGAGCTCAGAGACCATTCAAAATTTTTCGGATCTTTTTTCAAGAAAGAGCTTAAGACACATTTATTTAAAATAGCTTTTTAACATATAAATTTACTATTGCTTATTTGATTATTCGGGTTTTTTTTACAACTCCTCATTTTAATGTGAAGCTCTAATGAACTTTAGGGAATTAGCCCTACATAAGTTTATTATTATTATTATTAATTTGAGGAGGACTCGGAAAAAAAATCCGAGTCCCAGATGGGATTTGAACCCACGACCCTCCGTGATCTAGTCGGATGCTCTAACCACTGCAGCTACTGGAGACTCTATGGTGAGCAAGGGCCAATTTGTGGGTCTCGACTGGAACCGCATCACGCGGCTACACAGCCAAGTAATGGTAGGCACACAAGAAGTGAAGAACTCACTAACAGCATCGCGCTGTCACCTTAAAGCATATCAAAGATGCGGCCAACCAACCTCCAAAGTGAGTATATTGAAGATGAAACAACAACAACATGATATCAAATTAATATCATGTTGTTGTTGTTTCATCTTCAATATTATTATTATTATTATTGTTATTATTATTATTATTATTATTATTATTAATCATATTATTATTATTATTAACAACAATTCTACTTTGTTCGGAATTGCAGTCCATTTCTACTTCCCCAGAAATTATCTGTGGCCTCAAAGATACCAAGACGCCAAGCCATTTAACTGCGTCAAGTTTGGTCCAGCTTATCAAAAAAATATATTCTGTACTTACAGGCCTCTTTACCGATACCGCGGCCATATTGAATTTATTAGATAAAAGGAGTATTATGTGATGCCCAGGGGGCACTCGCTCAGTATTTAGGCGCGCTTTTCGGCCAAAAAGAGAGCTTTAATGTATATTTCTCGGGAAAAAGGCGATTACTTTTTCATCCCAACACAGCACAACGATCTTTTTTTCCCATTACAATCTTTTTCTAGAAAAATTTATAGAAAAATTGGCCCGTTAGGCGCGCGTAAATACTGATGCGGGTATTAGCCATTTCGGAGTTGCTTTGGGAACTGGGGCGAGTTTCAAATTTCAACTAATTGATAAATTGACACCATCATATAAAAGGTCATGTTGAGATTGGTCATTTGACCAAGTTTGGTGCTTTAAAGTTGAACAGGGATCAAGTTATGACTCTTGAAACATGGTAAAAGATCCATACAAACGTCAGGAGCCGACTAGATTAATCGTAATCGGCTCCTGCAAACGTCTATAATTTTGTGACAGCGTCCCCCAAAACCTTATAAACTCTTTAAAATTTTTCAGTTTTTTCTTTTAAACTTTAAAATTCGTCATGCATCTACTACTTGGAAGGAACTAATTCGAAAATCACTGTGTTTTCCCAGGAATATCACAGAAATCGCGAAAAAAATTAAGAGTTTATAAGGTTTTGAAGGACGCTGTCACAAAATTACAGAGGTTTGTATGGCTCTTTAACCACGTTTCAAGAGTCATAACTTGATCCCTGTTCAACCTTAGTGCACAAACTTGGTCAAATGACCAATCTCAAAATGACCGTTTATATGGTGGTGTCAGTTTATCGATTAGTGTAAATTTGAAGCTCTCCCCGGTTCCCTACGCAACTCCGAAATCCAATATCGGATCGTGTTCCTGCCCCCTGAGTATCCCGGGATACTCCTTAAATCCAATCAATATAGTCGCCGTATCGGTAAAAAGGTCTATTATTGCTGACATTGATCACGCGTCAGGTGGCCCTTCCCTGTAGCCTATAATGTAGGGTGGAACCTCCAAAATCTCTGGGACCCAGGGGCGGAGGATCTCCGCAAAAAACTTTGTTGAATCAAATTTCCCAAGGCGGCGCGGCACGACCTATCGGAAGCACTACCCAGATCTGGGTAGTGACGCGTCATCAGTATGGGATTTTTTGCTCTAATTTCTCAGACGTCATTTGGCGGGAAAACCAGTGGTAGCGTCGCCAAATGTCGGCGCTTTTCTCAGCCTAGCATCCGCCAAAGTACACTCGTTTTCTGCTCGTTAGATTATCAGTTACAAGATTTTCAACTGTAGTTTTGAATCAGCTTTGTCGAATAGTTCCCTCGTGGTTGAAGAGATCCCTTGTCACTTTCTAATCGACTTAATGCCATTGTTTGTTTTTCTTTTTTCCTATTTTTTAGGCATTTTAGAACGGCTGTAGACTGCTCCAGTGATGCGCAGAAATCTTATTGCACATTCGATGAAAAGACCGGAGACGTTATCCAATATCCTTACACCACGTTCTGCACAGATGGAAACCAAATGGGAGGAAGTACCACAAAGTCAATTGCAACATCTTTCTCAGCAAGTAGGAGCCGATTACTGTCAGCAAGCCTTTATTTTATTGCCTTGGTAA
Organism: Porites evermanni; assembly: GCA_942486025.1. Lineage (NCBI taxonomy): Eukaryota > Metazoa > Cnidaria > Anthozoa > Scleractinia > Poritidae > Porites > Porites evermanni. The sequence goes on from CALNXI010002081.1 coordinate 17,285, forward strand.
TATGCTTAACGTTTCCTCTTGGTGATCGCTAAGCATTTATAAAAACAGCAGAAGCTCGTCTCTTGTGTGCGCATGACTTGGGTAGTTAACACACAAAAACAACGACGGTTCTTATGCCATGCTTTACCATTAATCCCATTAGATTTATGCCAATTTTATAAAATATACTTCACTTTTCATTACCTAATTTACCATAGTCATTTACCACACCAAGAACAGATCGATTGATTCTACATATTTTGGAAGTATTAGTCTGCTCCAAGTTGATTTTTTTTGTCGGTGTAACTAAATAATTCACCTTTGAAATGCCGAGTTTGTTGTTGAATGTTACTTTTTCTTCGTGGACTGGAGATTTCTTCATGTATACCTTGCATTAAATGCAGTTTAACAAACAGTTATGGTTAATCCCTTTCTGCCTTCTTCCCAACCCAGGTATGCTTGGCCTAACCAAGCAATGTGTTCAGTTGGTGCGCGTTTATTTAAGGCATAAGTAATATGTAAAATAACAGCGAAAGTAACATAACAAAAGCTGGGCTGGGTTGTTTAAAGCAGGGTTAAGATAACCGAGGGTTAGTGTAAAATTTCATTTCAGATATCAAAGCTTAAAAAGCAAATTAAGTTGTCCACAATTTGATGATTTGATGCTCTAAAGAGGGTCGAGAAAGTTATCCTGAAAAATGCTTTTGAACAGAAGAAATAGAAACCTGGGTTAAAATTTAACCCTGGGTTAGCGCTAATCGGCCTTCGAACAACTGGGCCCTAAATTTTTAACGCCGATTTCCCTTCCAATCATGCAATCATTTCAACAATATTAAATTGAAAGTCATCAACTTGATTTTGGTAGGGTTCGGTGCTTGTTAGTATCCTTGCTCTGAACTGCGGCGCTGGTCGTTGAGAAAGAAATTTTCATGTTTTACCTTCCCTCGCCCTTTCAATGGGTTCTTACTTTGGTTTTCAAATAAACTTTTCCTCAGCCAGTCTAAAACTTTAGCTACCTGCGTAGCTGGCTTATTGTATCGCGCGAGAATGAATTTGGATGTAAATCCGCGAGAATGATCTGAATAGAGAATGACTAAGATGCGACAACTCATTAATCAACTCTTAATCGATATAATTTGTATCCGCTGCCCGCGAAAATCTCTCCACCCCCAATACTCGCTTTGCGTGAGCACAATGATCCAGCCAGCAACATAACTAGCAAAACGTAAAACCAGCCGCCGCATCTTTTTGTAAAGAACCAGACCTCAGTGATGTTAAGTGAAGATCAGGGCAAAAAAATAACTCAGTAGCACTGTCAAGTTACTGTCAGGTTTGTCACACCAAACGTTTTGCGGTCCTCATGGCGACGTCCTTTTACTTTAGCTCACTACTACATTATCGATTGCGACAAATCTTTTACGTTTGACTTAGATTCAGTGGGGCTGGGTCCTCTCATCTTTTTCCACCTCTGTTAATCCTTTCGGCCTTGTTTGAGTATAATTGACTGCTCGGATGATTGTTGTTTACTGCTTAAAAAAGAGAGATGATCATTCGTTGCGAGATAAATTGTTTTGTGCTAAAAATTTTGGTTGGCAATGTAATAGAAACCATTTTGTTAAAGTAATACATAATAGGGGCTTGGTGCAAACAGTGTCAAGGACATTTACACCTGTCTCAGGTTAATACAATTTGACTTTATTTCTAATTTAAATGTGTGTCTGTGCCGGTTACATTCCGCGTACATTTTCGAAAGTGAATCTGCATGGAATATACTAGAATACAGGTGAACGTTTGTTCATTCATATGATTGATTGCACGTCTGTTAGAAGCCGTATAAAGCTTAGTTTTGCCCTGCATACACTAGGGGATTCAGATTTTCAAGGAAGTGGGAGGGGCGGGGGGGGGGAGGTGACTGGGCACTTATTCAAACTCTAAGAAAAGAGGGGGACCCGGCTAAAAAAAAAAGGGAGGATCTCCGGGCCCCTTTAGATCCGCTCATGGCTAAGTAAAATGCATACCAGCGAATACATTCAAAATTTGTCTCGATTCTCAAGTTAAAAGAATTCTTTAAAGAAAGGACTTGGAGCCCTGTGGATACTGTAAAACGTCAAGCATATTAGGTGTGTCCGTCGGGCCTTTGGGCCGACCTACCCTGAAAGTGCATTTCCAATGTTGCTTTTGGAATGTTGAATCTGTCATGTTGCAACCCAGAAAAACGTCATTTGCTTGCCCAAAGAGCGGTTTTCATCAGCATGTTCCAGGCTCCAAGATGATGCGGAAAACTGATCGAAAAAAGTGCGAAAAACTGCGTGAGAGCTGGGGAGAGAGAGTGACACCTCCCTTCCCGCCGTTTTTCGCTCACTCACGTTTTTGCTGCTCTCGTCCTTCTTTCGCTTCTTATTCGCTTTCTTCGCTCATCTACACTGACTGAGAGCCTGGCACAGGCTAGGTTTTCATTTGATCGCGTTTATGTTGATCATTGGCTAAACATGTTGTGTGCTAACACAGGAAGGCAAGACGCGTGCGGAAGGATATTTGAAAAATACACTCATGATTCATTAAGTGGTGGAAGACAAATGCAATACGAAGCTGTATAAGGAAAACAAGTATACTGCTGCTGCTATTGCGCCTGCGCCACCGGCTCCGCTTCTCTGTTTTGGATCTTTCCCTTCTTCACAAAAGGGATTTTCGTCGTCAAACGTGGCTGCTTTCAGGGTTTCCTCGTCAAAAGAACAGCTATCTTTGTGTGCTTTATTCAGGCATATTTTGGCTTCTGCAAATGCCCTGAAAACAAAAATCAACACTTCTTTCAATCAGTATATCCTTTTTAATCTGTAATTTATCATTATTTATTTTAACTTATTAATGTATATTTTTGTATTTACTTTATTTATGAGGTCAATTATATTAATAAAAAATAAGTAAGGGAAGCCGGTCCTTCGAGACATTTGGAATCTTCTTGCCGATAATAGTTCCTTAGGGGTAATATTCCATTTTGTTTTCATGTTGTACCAACACTAGTATTATGCATAGCGGACACACGCCCAAGCCATCAAAGACAGTAGTTTCGTTNGCTGCTCTCGTCCTTCTTTCGCTTCTTATTCGCTTTCTTCGCTCATCTACACTGACTGAGAGCCTGGCACAGGCTAGGTTTTCATTTGATCGCGTTTATGTTGATCATTGGCTAAACATGTTGTGTGCTAACACAGGAAGGCAAGACGCGTGCGGAAGGATATTTGAAAAATACACTCATGATTCATTAAGTGGTGGAAGACAAATGCAATACGAAGCTGTATAAGGAAAACAAGTATACTGCTGCTGCTATTGCGCCTGCGCCACCGGCTCCGCTTCTCTGTTTTGGATCTTTCCCTTCTTCACAAAAGGGATTTTCGTCGTCAAACGTGGCTGCTTTCAGGGTTTCCTCGTCAAAAGAACAGCTATCTTTGTGTGCTTTATTCAGGCATATTTTGGCTTCTGCAAATGCCCTGAAAACAAAAATCAACACTTCTTTCAATCAGTATATCCTTTTTAATCTGTAATTTATCATTATTTATTTTAACTTATTAATGTATATTTTTGTATTTACTTTATTTATGAGGTCAATTATATTAATAAAAAATAAGTAAGGGAAGCCGGTCCTTCGAGACATTTGGAATCTTCTTGCCGATAATAGTTCCTTAGGGGTAATATTCCATTTTGTTTTCATGTTGTACCAACACTAGTATTATGCATAGCGGACACACGCCCAAGCCATCAAAGACAGTAGTTTCGTTTGATACGATTATATTATATGAGGGAGATGTGAGGTAACACTGGTGAGGTACGTTCCCAAAGTGTGGGCTGACAAAGAGCACCTGATACTCCAACCTTTTTACCAGGGCTCTCTCTTACTTCCCGCCTCTTCCTTTCTGTTTGTTGCGGGAGACAAGTAAGGGGGACCCTGGGAACGAGGTTGGTGAACCGCCAGAGCGCAATAGCCAGAGTCAGTAAGGTGGTCGCTTTACAAAAGCACTGGATAAAAAAGGAGGACTGGAATCCTGGCCGGGATCTAAATCAAGGATTATAATATATCCGACTGGATACTCGAACCAAACTCAGCAGATGTAGATGCAGATGCTTAATGTATAAAACTCAATAGAATAAGCGCAAACGGACGCAACCACTCCCAACATTGTTGGGCCAACGACGTTGGGAGTTGTTGTGTCAGTGTTAGCAGAGTGGCGTGCAAACTGATGCAGCAACTCCCAACATTGTTGGCGAATGTTGGACCTGCAGTGCACCGTGGGAAGGATACATGGAGACCATGTGTGGTGCGCGTACGTGGTCCCAACAATGTTGGAAGAACTGCAAAAACGGATCCAACATTGTTGCACTTCGCTTCTGCGATCACGGAACAAAAGAAATGTTGGGAGTTGTTGGTCAAAAGTTTAACCACTCCAAACAACAAGCCACAGCATGCAAACGCACGCAACATGTAACATCCAACAATGTTGGGAACAATGTTTCGTCCGTTATCTATTCTGACGTAAGTTATTTAAAGATACTCACGTGCAAACCCCAGAAGACTTCTTTTGGGATGCCTCTGTGTAAGTCTTCCTGAAAGGCTCAGCGCACTTTTCAGCTTCTGTAAAAAACGCTGGTTGGCAATTTGCAATTTCTTGTACACTTCTATGAAGCATTGCTGCGTTCACTTCCGCTTTGCTGCAGAAGAATCGCTGAGAAGTTAGGATACCACGAAGGTAAATTTCCAAATCGTCAAAGATCTGTGCTTTCTGGTTCAAGGCAGGGCATTTGCTATTCAGGTTGTTTCTTAAACAGTCCGCATTTTCCCGGAGTTCCGTACTGTAGATATAGGAGAAAATAGATCATCGTCTGTGTTAACATGTATTTTTTCCTGGCCGGGAATTTTCTTTTAGGTGAAGGTATTTATTTTCCGTCCAGGAATTTTTGACTGGGGGGGGGGGGTCCAAACTTTGGTTCAGAGAGAACTGTTGAACTTTTTGGAAGCAAATTACTTCTCCCCCACAACCCTAAAGATATTAATTATCCCTGGAATTTAGTAACTCGTAAGAGTACTTCAACTGACAAGCCTGAGGCCGACGGTGCGCTCATTTAAGCCTTCTCTCACGGCTAAATGAGCGCATAGTTACCTGCAATCTTGAGGGCTGCCTGCAAAGTCTTTGGAGGACAATTTGTCACATTTCATTGCTTCCTCATAAACAACTTTTTCTGAACATCCCAGAGTTCGAATGCAGTCTGAAAAATAAACCCAACAATGTCATAACTTATTGAAATAACCTTAGCAACGCAGACATTCTAGCTTTTTTGTTGTTGTCTGTGTTTGTTCCTTTGTTTGTATAAAATGTTTTTGTTGGTGGTCAGTAGTGTTTATAGTTTTACTAGGTGTGCAAAGCTTCCCTACTGGGATAAGCTCAAATTCAACTCTAAAATCCTATCCGAGAAACCTCCCCTCCCCCTTTCTCCCATTTCACAAACCATCAGAAAGATAGAAACTAGAGGTGGGCACTTTCCGGCCTAGGTCAATTTAAAGGAAGTATTATATTGTTTCCTCAGTTATTTTTAGTTCAGCCGGGAATCGAACATGGGTCTGCCGCTTTCTCGTTCTGTCACAAGCCCTTGGCACGGTGTGTTGGTTAGGCCCAAGCCAGATGTCGAACTTTTTTTGAGACGAATCAAACTTGTTGAGTTAAGTTTATGAAAATTTCGACGTCTGAATACGTTTGATCGTCCAACACGTTCTATCCGTCTGCCTCAGAAGGAGAGAACGTTTGAAGATCGTCTCCCGGACATACGTCGATCTTCACATGCGACGAACCAAACTAATAAATTAAAAATGTGTATGATAATATATATTTAGCCCCATTCGGGAGAAAATTTATCAAATTAAATCGCTTTTTGGTCTGATTCAGTTGATTGGCCGACGCGTCCTAAGTTCGACGTCTTACCCAACAGACGATCTTAACTTAATTTACGTCGACCCAAATCAGAGTTTGGTTNTTTTGTTGTTGTCTGTGTTTGTTCCTTTGTTTGTATAAAATGTTTTTGTTGGTGGTCAGTAGTGTTTATAGTTTTACTAGGTGTGCAAAGCTTCCCTACTGGGATAAGCTCAAATTCAACTCTAAAATCCTATCCGAGAAACCTCCCCTCCCCCTTTCTCCCATTTCACAAACCATCAGAAAGATAGAAACTAGAGGTGGGCACTTTCCGGCCTAGGTCAATTTAAAGGAAGTATTATATTGTTTCCTCAGTTATTTTTAGTTCAGCCGGGAATCGAACATGGGTCTGCCGCTTTCTCGTTCTGTCACAAGCCCTTGGCACGGTGTGTTGGTTAGGCCCAAGCCAGATGTCGAACTTTTTTTGAGACGAATCAAACTTGTTGAGTTAAGTTTATGAAAATTTCGACGTCTGAATACGTTTGATCGTCCAACACGTTCTATCCGTCTGCCTCAGAAGGAGAGAACGTTTGAAGATCGTCTCCCGGACATACGTCGATCTTCACATGCGACGAACCAAACTAATAAATTAAAAATGTGTATGATAATATATATTTAGCCCCATTCGGGAGAAAATTTATCAAATTAAATCGCTTTTTGGTCTGATTCAGTTGATTGGCCGACGCGTCCTAAGTTCGACGTCTTACCCAACAGACGATCTTAACTTAATTTACGTCGACCCAAATCAGAGTTTGGTTCGTCTTATGAAAAGTTCGACGTTTGGCCTAGGCCATATTCTCTTACCAAACAAGTCCGACGTTCCAGGGGGATCCATGTGATTATCGCAAAAAGGATTATACTCATCTTTAGGAATATACATGCAGATGCCATCGCAGGCTTGTCGAGCAATATTTACACAGTTCTTTTTAGCATCTGCATATTTCCTAGTAAAGAAATATATGGAACCGAGTTAGCCTTGATCTAACTACAGTTAGTGCTTTTAGTTAAATACAATAAAAAAACAAAAGGGTAAAGGGTAAAAACAACTTGAGCGCTCACCATTTTATTTATGATCTATATCCGTGCCCACTACAACATCCATGGGCTAACTGCTGACACCGCGTATTTTTAACGAGCTGTACATTACTTAAAAGTAAACGGTTTTGATAAAGTGCTCAGCCCTATATTAAAGCACTTTGGTGCCTAATCCTACAGTCATTGTTTTATTTCGTATGCAGCCTCTCTCTGATTTGAACCCTTTTCTCGATAAATGCGCTCATCAAATGGTCCTCTACAAGGAGTATTGCATTGTGCAACAATCCTTGAGGTGTCCAACCTGCTGGATTTTGGGTTCACAAACCTTCAATCAATCAATGAATTTATTTGTGTCATAACGTGGGCTGGGCTAGCCCCTAGTATCCGAGCTGGAGGCATGACAATAAAAATAATTTAAAAGATTAAAAACTCAGTAAAAATCAATATCGTTCGAGAATGTTATGTAAGAAATACTCAAAGCGGCACCCTCCTGCATCCCACTTAATAGATTAAAAGCTCATAGAAACGTCACAGGTAGAATATGACAATTACGAATATAGAATAAGCTAGAAAACCTAAGATATACCATAATTACGTTTACAACTGGCCTCAGTTAAGTTTATACAATTAAAAGATCTTAAATTGTTACGAGAGTCACTTAGCTTAGTCGATAGCTTAATGTAAGAAGGAAGCTGATTCACAAACGTTGTGCAAAGGTCGCATATAGCGGGAGTTTTTGGATCATTATACGTTTCTGGGAAACTACCCACCTACCCCTCCCCTAAGCCAACATTTTGCCCTAAGTGAGACGTAAGTGTTGATGTTGGCTTAGCGGAGGGGTAGGTGGGCAGTGGTTGCGGACGGAATGCAGTCCCAAAATACGTAATACAAAAGATTCAAAAGAAATTGAACATTGCAGAGCACACAACGCCCAAGCGAACCAACAATGGTTTCGGCAACACCAAAGAATACTCCATGTATGGTTAAATGGTAGTCACCTTACCTGCAAAGTGATGTATCACTCTTGTTTGCTTCAAATGCGAAGCGGAAGTCATCCCAGCAGTTAACAATGCTATTCAGTGCACCACGGTTACACTGGACGGTGGTCAGGATGAGTTGATTGACGCCTTGAACATTATTTGAATTAACATTGCCGCAGTGGTACACCAACAAGACAAGCAGCTTTGATATCTCGCCTCGAAGAGGGTTCAAAAACGGATCGTCTTTCACACAAGTGTTCACGTGATTATTCAGGCAGGCAGTTTCATTTCCATATTCTCTGCTACAAAGGTGAATCGGATGTTGCGTCAGTATTTTAGGTCCGGGAGGGGACTTAAGGGAAGTTTGGGTAGAGGTGTGCCGGGGTTGCGCTGCCAAGACCTTCAAACCCTGACCTTTTTCAAAAGCGCCTCGTTTTTCACACACATGTTTACATGATTGCTGAAGGCAGGTATTTTCATTTCCATATTCGCTGGAAAAAGGTGATCTGAATCGGATGTTGCGTCAGTATTTAAGGCCCGGGGGAGCACTTACGGGAACTTTGGGTAGACGCTAAGCCCTCAAAGCCTGACCATATTTGAGAAAAAAAATGCTAATTTTGCTAACCTTTTTCAGACGAGACTTTTTTATCAAATCGAATCACATTATTTTGCATACAAAATCAAAAGAGAATAGGACAAAATCAAAACCAATTAGATGTTTTGTGAAAAAGAATTGTTAGTAGCACACATATAGACCGCTCGTCGTTACCCTTCACACTCTTTTAAAGGTCTCAGGTCTAAAAAGACTCGCTTTCCAACACGCTAAATAGTGAAACTGTATACCTGTTAAGACTCACAACTCTGAAAACCATACCCTGCTGGATGTGGACTTGTAATCCGGACTCCCCGAGTTCAAGTCCCTCCCTGACTGCTGGCTGGACTTGCCAGTGCGGTAGTCCCTAGTTCAAATCCCTGGCCACGCTCGTAAAGTAGCCAAATTATGGTTCGGCCTCAGTCCTACGCGTTGGGGCTCTTAACGTTGTTATGTTCCATTTGAATTATTTGTTTCGCTGATCCTTAAAAATCCTCATTAAGGGAGGCAATAATTAAGTAACTATTTATTTCTTTATTTATTGCTGCCGCTCGAGCGAGCCTGAAACGAGCGAGCAAGGCAGCAGACCTAATCTGTACAGGGACGAAAATTTTCGATTTCTACACACGATGCATCTGGATTTTTAGCCACAATACCATCGGATTTTTACCAGAATTCCTTCCTCGCTCATTGCTTTCATGTATCAACCTGCGCTGGCGTTTTGTTGCATGAAGGTCGTTGAGGTTAGTTGAAATCCTCGCTTTTGTGATGAATTTCTCTTTCATGGCATATATAGTAGCAAGAGCCTTAATGGCTCTTGATAGTAGCCAAGATTTCCTCACACCGCCAGTTATTACCCATGTTTGTCTGAAGCTATGGTAGTCTCGAAAACTCTCGAAGAATGTAATGTGTGTTTTTTCGAAATTCTTTTAACATCGTGTTTTTCAGTCCTCTTAATTATCTTCTACGCCCGTGGTTTTGTTAAACTATCATTTCACAATAATTTCAGAAGATAATGTTCCAATTAACCGAAGTAAAACTCCTGACGACTTGGCTGGCAATTTGCGTCACACACGCTACGCATGAAGTATTCTAATTGCGCGCGCTAGAAGAACGTGAGATTAAAATCAAAACCTAACTTGGCGATGCAAATTAACGCTAGGGCAGCACTCTTTTACCTTTTAGGTACACTAGTTTGTTTGTTTAATTATTTATTTATTTGTTCATTTAAAAACAAACCTGCAATTGGTCATGTTGTTATTATTCAGTTCCATGATCATGTCTCTTTGGCATTTCTGTCCTCCACCCGTAAAGAATGTCAGGTTGCATTTTCCAATAGACTGGAATTGACCTCTGCTCTGTACAACTAGCACTGCGAATACTAGGAAAAAAATTGGCTTTTAGAGTTGCAGTCAAATTTCGTTATTTCGGACACCCTCAAATTCAAGTTAAAGTCCTTGAGTCTCGTCACCAGTCCTCCTCTGAGAGTTCGGATGTAAGGTCACCCTCCAAGCTAGCGCTAATTGGCCTGCGGGCATGGCTTAGAAGCAGCGCAATAGAAACAGTTTGATTCGAGTCAAACGTCTGCTATCTATTTTTGCAAAGGATTTACTAGGAGCTGCGGTCCGTATTATTGGCTTTCCTGCCAATAGCGAGAGGCGTGGATTGACGGTCCTCTAAATGAAGATGACTAAAATTCAGTTTCCGTCCAAACGATTCTCACTCGCGAACGTGGGATGCCTGCACCTGTGAAAGGTCCAGGCTAGAGTCCAATTACTTTGAAAACCGTGCACGTGACCGAAAGAGTAAGTGATCATTGAATCACACTGTAGATGAATCGTAATTCGCAGCGAAAGGGCTCTTGTAATAAAAAAGAAAGCATCACCACAGTAGATTACTCCCTAGGTACAGTTTCGAATTTGTCTTTATAACCCTTGACAGTTTCACGAGAAACCAATTTTACCAAGGATTTTTTTAATTCAAAAACACACAAAAAAAAACACTGAAAAACTTTACCAAAAAAGATAACTAAATGTACAGTAAGTCGATTAGGATACAAGCAAAAGTATACGGAAAAAATTATTTACGAGATCTGACATGTACGGTAAAGATGCAATAACTGTTTTACATGGACCAAATATAAAGAATCTAACAACAATATGCCTTAATCTAACGAAAATTAACAGTAACGATTACGCATGGCGACGCCGAGAATTAAATTAAAAGAAACATCCGCATATTTTAAAAAACTAACAATACTAATTAAAACCAAACTTGATATAAATAAAGAAGAAAAGAATTAAACTAAATTTACGCAAAGTCAAAATCAATCGGCCTTGAGAGATGGGCGAAGCAATAAAGGTGAGAACCAGACTGGGCGCGAAAAGAATTGTAAAATTACCAAGAAGATTGAGTACGGGCTAATGCTACTAAGATTGCCACGATGCGGCAATATGCGACGTGCTAACCGTGACGTAATACATTTCTTATACTATTAGGCTTAACAGCTCCCAGAGAGAAGATTTAATTCTTCACGTCTTTTAATTACTCACATCACGAAATGTCGAAATCTAAACACTTCGATTCAAACTGAGCATTTCAAACTTAACACACCTTAAGCGAAAATTGGTTTGTCAAAAATTACAATCAAAGCTCTCCACCTGGGGAATCCATAAAAGTTGTCGCACCCAAGAGTCGCAACCACATCTAGCTGGTCGTTAACGATAATGGGCCTTCGTAAGTGACCACGTAGAGAACTTATTAAGGGCATTCGCTTAAGGGCACTTTTAGCGGAAAGCTTTGTATATGTTGTTAATTAGCAAAAAACTCCGATAAAATATTCTTAGATAGTTTCTTTTTTTGATACTTATCTCATGAAAGTTAACGAACCACTAATTCCACGTTATGTAGAGTGACATTAAATTCGATAACAAAATTTTTTTATAGTTCTTAACATATTTCTACATTTTACACAGATATTCTTTTAACTTTTTTCGTACTTGAAAATGACCGAAGATCGGTCGAAAAGTCGTTTTTTATCCGTGATTTTTACTGTATTAAGTTTAAAAAAAATGTCAGTTATACTTTCAAATGTTGACTGACTGGTAGGTTGATACCGGTGGATCACAAAAGAAACTGTCGAGTCTCTTAATCTTGCGGGCGCGGTCATTTGTGACGAACGCAGTTTAAAGAGAGTTTCGCAAATGAATGTTGGTCGTGACTATAGACTGGTCTGCTTGTTGTAGTGGTGATAAGGCGATTGTGGACTGAGTCTATTGGATTTTGTTTGCCCAGTACGTAGTTTAAGAGAAATTTACCTATCCAAGTTTTCGGCTGTTCGCTTGCAATCGAGGGAATTGATCACATTTACCTGAAAACTTTCACTTAAAATCGCCCACGTCGGAGCACAAAAATTACCTTATCGCCTGAGGTCTTTGTGATTTGTGTAGATGTGTTCAACTTTGTAAATAGTTTCGTCAGCTAAAGACGAAGTATCGCCGCTTTTCTACGCGGTTCTTAGCTTTGTGAAATTAAATGAAAAACCTTTTTAGCTAAAATAAGCTAAAGTAGTTATCCAGCTTGCTTAAAAAAGAAACCGACTCACCAGTATTTTTGTTAATGCTGTGATGAGTATTTTTGATGTTATGTAATTACGAACTCACCTACTAAAAACATAAAAAGTGTCCTCTCCATTTAAGCGCACGTTGAAAGCAATTTCCAAGCCTGTTTGAAGTTTTAAAGCAGATGGCCCGTATTGGAGCAGATAAAACTTAACAGCACTAAGCGAAATGATATAGTTTACGTGCACAATGTTGTTGATATGGACCTAAACAACTCTCTGCGATATTATGCAAATATTCTCGGTTGGACACACTGAATGGAAATTAGGTGACGCTAGCGAAAAGAGACCAGTGAGCCTGTGGTCTTGCAAAGAGATGCATAATTTACACCCTGGAAGTTTGATCGCTTTTAGCCTTAGATATTTTTAACAGTAGCCAGAATATGGAATTTGCAGTAACTTCTGACAGTCTGTGTTTGAAGCTCGTTGTTAGAAATAGCATTGAGATATGTAGTATAATCGCAGCTGCGTGTCCTGTGACTCGTGAATTTGTTTTTGTACTGTTGTTGTTTTTCCATGTGATTGATAATCTCGACTGGAAATTAAAATCACTGAATTATAAAAAAAAACCTCAAGTTACAAAATATTGCGTGGTTTTCTCTTCTGCTGGATAAAGGATGACAGGCAAATGAAAGTTTATTTACCTATTTAATCTTTTGTTTTTTGTCTGTTGTTGTTTATTTCTATGCATCGTAGCCGCATCAAACAAAAATCGGTCGGGTTTTNTAAGCGAAATGATATAGTTTACGTGCACAATGTTGTTGATATGGACCTAAACAACTCTCTGCGATATTATGCAAATATTCTCGGTTGGACACACTGAATGGAAATTAGGTGACGCTAGCGAAAAGAGACCAGTGAGCCTGTGGTCTTGCAAAGAGATGCATAATTTACACCCTGGAAGTTTGATCGCTTTTAGCCTTAGATATTTTTAACAGTAGCCAGAATATGGAATTTGCAGTAACTTCTGACAGTCTGTGTTTGAAGCTCGTTGTTAGAAATAGCATTGAGATATGTAGTATAATCGCAGCTGCGTGTCCTGTGACTCGTGAATTTGTTTTTGTACTGTTCTTGTTTTTCCATGTGATTGATAATCTCGACTGGAAATTAAAATCACTGAATTATAAAAAAAAACCTCAAGTTACAAAATATTGCGTGGTTTTCTCTTCTGCTGGATAAAGGATGACAGGCAAATGAAAGTTTATTTACCTATTTAATCTTTTGTTTTTTGTCTGTTGTTGTTTATTTCTATGCATCGTAGCCGCATCAAACAAAAATCGGTCGGGTTTTCTCGTTTGTTTTTTCCGTTTTATTTTTACTTATATAACTTTCTCACTAAAGTAACTTCAATTTTGAAAACACCAAATGAAATTCGCTAGCACAAAGTTGATATCTGCGGACAACAGTTTTCTATCACTTGCTCAGCAGGCGTCATGGGCATTTAGTTTCCTATTTTGCAATTCAAAATAGTTTACGTTTTTGAAAGCAGTGATTACAGAAAAAAACATGGCGGAGCTGTTCGTTGATTCATGTCGATGATGGCAAAGTAGCCTTTATTAAAGCAAGATGGAAAGGCTCTTGATGGATAAACATCAGATTTCTTGTTTTGTAACACTATGCAGTACATATAAATGATGTTCTCTAGCTGACGGATAAAGGAGGTTGAAATGCAGTTCAGGCCATCGGCTTCGTCTCTACTTTTTGCAGCTTGTTTGACGAGTAAGTCATATAGAATGTGCTTAAAATAAGAAGTTCATAAGATTACGATAATAAATAAAGGCGCTGCTACTATATAGCGAACTACGGGAAAGACTTAAGGAGCCTTAAAAAAGTTAATATCAATTGGACAGCCAAAATACAGTCATATTTTACATGTATTCGGAATAACGCTGTATTGTTGCCATGTGAATAAGGTAAAATAACTTAGTCGATCCGATATCATGTCGCACTTTGCATTAATGAATTATTACATTTATTGAATTATTGAATTTCCAAGAAGCAAACACGTAATTAGAACAAAGTTTATTTGTTTGTGTGTTGAAGACAAATGACGTTATTTAGAGAGGGTGACACTTGCATTTTGACTGTGAGTTCCGATAACAGATAGACCTGTGGGCCTGTACTGACTGCTTCCAATTAATTAGAAACACGTTACTGATTGAATTGGAGTTCACGCATGTTGGTTTGAAAACACTAACCCACATGTGTCGTGTACTCAGGAGCTTGAAACGCAAACGAAGTCGAGGGAAACATCAGGCTCGAGGGAAAAACAAAACTAACCGTTTCCCTCGGGATCTGACATTAAATGTACAATGCATGCAGTAAGTATAAGTTTGCAAGCAAGACCGTCGGGTTCGAATCTTACGATTCTCATCAGTGGTGGGATGGTTGAGGTGAACTCTCAACCATTCAGTATTGCTTGATTTGGTAGGAGTTTATATATCCACCCTGCTTCGTGCGGAGGATCGAAAATGGTGCGGTTTGATTGGCTCTTTGCAAAAAACTAATCAGGTTGCTGTAGGTTCGATTCCCGTTTTCTCAAAGTTAGTTTGTTTGTGATAAAGGGAAAAATTTTATAAATAGGTGTTTTGCCTTGCTTTTTTGTCAAGTATAAAAACATCTCGTTAGAATGTTTATGATGTATAATTGTTCCTCGAAATGGAGAGGAATTATGTATATTTTCGTTTGAATTTAAAGTAAGACTTGCATTTACTATACAGTTTAATTTGTACTGTACAGACTAATTTAGACATGATAATCTTTAAACGGTTTCACTGGCACAGCATGGCACTGTGTGGCAAAAATAACGTGAATATCTGTAACGGAAGACAGACTGCACATATCTAACGGCGTGAAACAGTACATTAATCTTTAATGTTTTGTATATTTGCAGAGCTCAGAGTTGGTTTTATGAAAATGGTTGAAATAATAGATTTGGGGACTTTGTCAAACCCTTTATTAAACTATTGAATTTTTTCTGGAAAACAAATAATGTCTTGGTTCGTAAACCTAAACTGTGCGGAGATTTTTAAAAGTAGATACCAAAGATAACAGCAGCAACGGAAAATTATTATAATTTTGAGTAGACATATCTTATAAAAACAATACGCGCGAACTGAATAAATTGTCTGATGCGTGCACATTAAAGTCTCTACTCAGCTATTTCAAAAAACATTGTCCGAAGAAAAGCAAAAAGCCTGTAAGCCAAGACCGAAAGGTAATATGGGATTTTTATAATGACTTGCTATAGGTCCTATAGGGGTTTAGAGGCCACTCAAGCGTCTGAGAAAAGGAAGGAACGTCTTTCTGTAAGTGAGCAGGCCTGGTAAGTGAGAGTATTTCTAAACGTTGGACAAGTCTTAACACAGATGTAGTTGGAGGGCCTTCAAATAGTAGAGAGCTTAAGCAATTAAATGGCGACAAAAGAGACCAGAAAAACAATGGGTTTAAATAAGCAAAACAAAAACTTACAGCCAAATTCGTTGTATCGCGCTGCGTGTTTGCAAACTTCGAATGGGTTTTTCTGTTCCTTCAATCATTTGAGTGGGGGTGGAGTTCATGATGCAAATCACAATACAACGCATTCGCCCAGCTTGGCCCGCAAAAACAAAATTGAGAATGACCCAAAACTACGCAAGAATAGCGAAAGAAATCCCGATGATGACATGAATTTTTGAAGGTAGGAGACAGACATTGCTTTATTTTGCAAGAGACAAGAATAAGAAAGATCGTAAAAAGCTTCGAAGAAAACTAGTAGATCAAGGTCCGAAACAGGGCGATAACAAGCAGCGAACCTTGAAACACAGAAACAAACAAAGTGGATCGAAATGCACCAATCACAAGTAAACATGTGTTTCCTAATAGGTCCGCTAAGATGATTGACGGAACAGAAAAACCCAAAATTCCTTCAAAGTTTGCAAAACGCGCAGCGCGATATAACGAATTTGGCTATAATTTGAACGTGCGTCACGCTTTATCACGTGGCCGTTTTTGCACGACTACGGCTTGAAATGTCTCACGTTTTATGGGGGGAGTGAACAGCAGACCACAATTTCCTTTTTTTTTTTAAACTTAAAACTAGTCCCTTAGAATTCGTTTCCAGAAAAATCGACATTATTTGTAAGTGTTGAACGAGCTTGAATAAGGGAATGAATAAAGTTTTTTTTATGCTAATCTCATGAAAGTTACGAACATCAAATTTCATGTTATGGACAGTGACCCTAAATTTGATAAAAAAAAAAAA
>CALNXI010002081.1:34269-89803 GCA_942486025.1 Porites evermanni
AAAAAAAAAAAAATGTTAGTTATACTTTATTCTAATTTTGACTGACTTGTAGGTTGATGCTGGTGGATCACAAAAGAAACTGTCGAGTTTCTTGCGGGCGGTCGTTTTTGACGACCACAGTTTTTGAAAAGAGAGATTCGCAAATGACTGCTGGTGGTAACTTAAGACTGGTCCGCTTGTTGTAGTGACGGCAAGGCGCTAGTTGACTGAGTGTATTGGATTTTGCATGCCCAGTAGTTTAAGAGAAATTTAGCGATCCAAGTTTTCGGCTGTTTGCTTGCAATCGAGGGAATTGATCACATTTGTGTGAAACTTAAACTTTTAAATCGCCCACTTCGGAACACAAAAATTATCTAATCTCGTGAGATCTTTGTATCAAAGGTGTCGTCACCTTTGCAAATAGTACAGTCAGCTAAAATTCTTAAAAGACGAAGTATCGCCGCCTTTCTACGCGGTTCTTCCTTGTGTGAAATTAAATGTAAAACCTTTTTAGCTAAAGTAAGCTAAAAGAGTTTTCCAACTTCTTTAAAAAAAACCCGACTCACCATTATTATTCTTAATGCTGTGATGAGTATTTTTGATTTTATGTAATCGCTAACTCACCTGCCAAAAACATCAGAAGTGTTCTCTCCATTTTATCACTCGTTGGAAGCAATTTCCAATCCTTTTTGAAGTTTTAAGGCAGATTGTATTGGAGTGGCTGAAACAGCACTGAGCAAAATGATACAGTTTACGAAAACAATGTTGTCGATATTGACCTAAACAACTCTGTGCGATATTATGCAAATATTCTTCGTTGGACACACTGAATGGAAATTAGTTGACCCTAGCGAAAAGAGACCAATGAACCTGTGGTCATGCAAAGAGATGCGTAATTTACGTTTGAATCGCTTTTCACCTTACATATTTTTAATAGAAGCCGGAATATTGAATTTGCAGTAACCTCTGGCAGTCTGCGTTTGAAGGTCGTTATTAGAAATAGTATTGAGATAATCGTATAATCGCAGCTGCGTGTCCTGTGACTCGTACATGAGTGGAGATTAAGAGCTTGTTTTTGTACTGTTGTAAAACTTAGTATGCAGTGTTTTTTGTTGTTTTTACATGATAATCTCGACTGAAAAAGAAAACCACTGAGTAAAAAAAAACCTTAAGTTACAAAATAATGCCTGGTTTTCTCTTTTGCTAGATAAAGGATGACAGGTAAATGAAAGTTTATTTACCTAATTATTCCTTTGTTTTTGTCTGTTGTTGTTTATTCCCATGCATCTGAATCAGTAAAATTTTGATAATTATTCAGAAGAAAAAAAAGATCGGTCGGGTTTTCTCGTCTTTTTCCGTTTAACAAATAGATTCCATGTTGCCGTGCGTTTGTTTATGATCACAGATGACGCCAAAATGTGGTAAAAACAAAGAAGTGGCACACGAGCCGCAGGCGAGTGTGTCACTAATGTTTTAACCACATTTTGGCGTCATCTGTGATCTGTTACTGAAGAGACGCACAGCAACATGGAATCTATTTGTTAAACGGAAAAAGACGAGAAAAGCCGACCGATCTTTTTTGTAAATAGCTCCTGCTAAGTTTTTTTAGGCTTTCACTTGCTTTAATCCGAAATAATGTCACAAACATTTTCAAAACCGCGCGCCATGTTGAACAAAACAATCAAAACAAGTTTTCCGTGATGTCATTCATGTATCTGTCCTCTGATAGATCATGGGCAACGACCAATCACAGCGCTCGTAGCATTCACATCATTGTATAATTAACAGTTAATGAATGAGGCTGAGTATCTTATGAAGAATTATGGAGATCGAGGAGGGTGTTATCCGTCGAGGCCGTAGGCCGAGGCGGATAACACCCTCCGAGATCTCCATAATTCTTCATATGATACGAAAGCCGAATTCAATAACTGTTTTATTATTCATTCAAAATATTTCCTAGTTTAAAAACATAGCTAAAAACATGCTTACCTCCATCGATCCATCGATGTTCAGTTCATCTTCGATACTGTACGTTTAGGTTTGTCCAGCTCCGCAAATATTCTCCAGATAGTAGATGTCGCCCTTCGAGTTGTCTTCTTGCTGTTCTTTCCATGTTTTTAGCCATGTTTTCGCCTAGTTCTTACTCTTGAAACGAGTGAAATGTCCGCCATTTTTTCAAGTTCCCAACCAAAACAACTCAACCTCGTCCCCAGGTCTTCTCGGTTAACGGTGCCTTAACCTGCGAAAAGCTGCATTTTTGACGTCATTTCCTCGTTAAAGTCAAATTTCTTCCAAATTTGGTCAACAGTAACTGGTTATGGTGAATTAAACGTGTGCTTTTAGCCAATCAGATTCGGTGAAATATTTTGAATGAATAATAATTTAGTTTTACTTATATAGATGGTTTTCATAGTGACGTCATCAAATTGTTAAGTCAAAATAGCGAGGTTTTACGAATTCTCAATTACACTAGGTTGAAGGTAAACAAAATATAAATCTTTGTACAAGTTTCCAGTCCAGGAGCACGTTCCATTTCGAAAATACAGCAATTTGAACTTCCGAGTTTTCACAATGCGTGACACTAAAATAGGAATGCTGCCTCGTTGAAAAAGTCTCTCCTCTTGATTTTCAGCAGTATAACCATTTCAAGTATTAAAAGATATGATTATGTGCACAAAGGTGCGTGAAACACTCGGCAAATAACTCAGAAACTGTGGGCCACAGTGACCTGAGACTTGGAAAAAGTGTTTAGATATTTGTCTTTCAACATTTCATTTTCTTGGTTTCTTCCACTGGACGGTTTCCAATTTATTTTTTTTGCTGCGTGACAGTGAAAACGATATATAACTTTCTTCCTAAAGTTACTTCAGTATTAAAAACACCAAATTAAATTCGCTAGGACAAAGTCGATATCTGTGGACAACATTTTTCTATCACTTTCTCAGCAGCCGTCATGCGGGCATTCAATTTTTTTTCCTATTTTGCAATTCAAAATAGTTTACGTTTTTGAAAGCAGTGATTACAGAAAAAACATGGCGGAGCTGTTCGTTGACCCATGCCGATGATGGCAAGGTAGCCTTTGTTAAAGCAAAATGAAAAGGTTCTTGAAGGATAAACATCAGATTTCTTGTTTTGTAAAACTATGCAGAACATATGAATGATGTTCTCTAGCTGACGGATAAAGAGGCCATCGGCTTCATCTCTTTTTCTTGCAGCTTATTTGACGAGTAAGTCCGTCATAATGTGCTTAAGAAGTTCGTAAAATTATGACAATAAATAAAGGCGCTACTGCTATATAGCGAACTAAGAGAAAGACTTAAGGAGCACTGAAAAAGTTAGTACTAAGTGGACTGCCAAAATACATATTTGGCATGTATTCGAAATAACGCTGTGTTGTTGCCTCGTGAGTAAGGTAAAATATCTTAGTCGATCCGATATCATGTCGTACTTTGCATTAATGAATTGTTACATTGAATTATTGAATTACCAAGAAGCAAACACGCAATCAGAACAAAGTTTATTTGTGTGCGTGTTTGTAGAAAAATGACGTTATTAAGAGTAGGCGACACTTGCAATTTAACATGTACAGTTCCAACCAATTAGAAACACGTTCCTGATCGAATTGGAGTTTAGCATGTTGTGTTTTGAGGATCAGGGGAGAAAACTAACTCACATGTGTTCGTACCCCCCACCCCCAACCCCCAACAAAATATATTTTTTTTATTTTCGTGTTACTAGCCATGCAACTAAGAAGAGGTCTTTTGTTTAACTCCACTCGTTACGTTGGTTACTTTGTTTCTATAAGCAAGTAATTGGCCCATTTCGGTCAGTAATATTTACGGGTTTAAATGAAGTTCCGGTTAATTAATGGATCAAATGTCATTTCAATACAAAAATAGAAAATGATCTGATTCGCATAATTAATTTATATTTGCATAACATGTTGTCCTGTAGCTACTTTGTCCTTTGCTTTGTAACGTTACTGGTAGTTATATGACCTTATATTTATTTGTTAAGACTTGGAATTGTGTAAAATGGAGCAAATGCTCTTTACATGTGATTATTTTAAAGTCACGTGTAGGGAAGTTCACTTACAGTCATTACATTATTACGTAAATTTCGAAGGTGGGTATATGGCATTTGTTGTTTCAACTGCGGGATTTAACATCTGAAAAGTCATCCCTTTTCCTGGTTGGCCAGAAAACTCGGTAGAAGGAGTACTGCGTCGGTATCGCAGAGGTCATTGGATCTAATCCCGTTCAAGCATAACTGAGATATATGGAATTAAATTAATAATTTCGCGAACAAAATTTTAGATTTGGAGAACACTTTTCCAACAGATACTAATTTTTATTTAGATAATTCGCTTTAGTAAAGTAAGTTTACGCCTTAAAAGACGTCACAATCACCTTTTTATAGTGTTCGTTGGTTGTGCTTTTTTCCCTTAGGTCTAATTCCAGAAAAATATGCAGCAGACCCGATGATTGGTCACTGTAACATGACGTATTTTGTTGCAGAAGGACAGAAGTGTCAGAGGATGATGATGTCAAACTTAAAACACAAAACCAATGCTAACTGCAAGTACGTCTAGCCTTCCATTTACTGAACTTGATCTAGATCAATTTAGATTTCTGGGAAACTGCCCACGTACCCCTCCCCTAAGCCAACAGTTTGCCTTAAGTGGGAAGTAAGTTATAATGTTGACTTAGGGAAGGGGTAGGTGGTCAGTTTTTTAGAAACCTAAATTGATCCCTTGACCCTTTCTGACATTTTTCTTCTGGTGGCAGTAGAAGAACCTCCCTGACTAAAAGTGGGGATGACGATAATGATAGCGATTCCAGAGCTGCAAATTGTCAGTTACGGGGCTACTCACATACCGTATTTATTCGATTAACCACCCTGGGCGCTTATTAAATTTTTGGAACGTGATTGTGGACGCTTATTAAATTTTCACCATTTTCAGCAAGTGTAGTATGTTTATTTTGCAACAAAACAGTAAATACTAATAAGTAACAAAGCAAGATTTCCATAAAATACTCTGAAGTATTCGGGGAAGTCTCTTATTACTACTTAACAGTATTCAATTTCAATTTCAATCTCATTGTCACTCAAGTGGATGTGGTGAGGGTGGGCGGTTATTTGAGTTTAATTGGGAGGGGGAGGGGTGGAGTGGGCGCTTATTAACTTTTTCTGCCTTTAGGATGGGCGCTTATTCGAGGTGGGCGCTAATCCGAGGTTGGGCGATTTTTCGCATAAACACGGTATATAGACTATACGGGTATCAAGATACAGTAAAACCCGCGACTAAGAACCTGGTTTTTAAGAAACTGTTAAGCTAAAATTTGTCATTTAGGTTAGTCAATACAAGAACCTGTTCAGCCTAAAATTTGAATCAGGTTCTTACTTTCTAAAATCTATTCTATTCTTCAGAAAATATGAACCTATTTAAGAGTCTAAATAGCCTAAATTTGTGCTAATTTCCATATTTGTAAGAACCTATTTAGGCTAACTTGGGAAAATGCAGGTTCTTAGTCGCGGGATTTTTACTCTATGCTTTTTGCCTCTGACTCTGGAAAAGGGAACAATAATCACTTTATATCTCTGGAAGATGGGTATATTTTACTTCAGTTTAACTCTGGAACAGTGTCGATTTTTTCCCCATAATTCCTGATTATCCTTGATCAAGCTTTGGTGCCAACTCGCAGACTAATTAGTTAGTTTCTGAAACAGGGTCGCAAATTTTAAAAGACGGAATCCATCAAAGACTCGACTACGCATCCCTATAGTAATTTAAATTTAAGAAATAATTATTTATAGTAATTTCAATTTAATTCAAGGGAGGAATTTCAATTTTAGTGGGTCATCAGATTATTAGTCAGTTTAATTACTTTCAAGTGTTACCCTCTTTAAATAAAGTGTTTATCACCGGCATCATCATCATCATCATCATCATGATAATGGTCTTCATCATCCTCAAGGAAGTACCCCTGCGGAAAGTAACCTGACTCGATTTGAACTCTATGACCCTTTTAAAAGTGAAACATCAAAAACTTTCCATCTGCTTGAGTTCGTTAGGTAGTAGCAGTGACGTCATCAATATTGAACGTGTAACTTGTAACGTGTAACTTTAATCGCTTTATGTTAATGTCATATCGCTTTTTCACAGCCTTGAATATCAGAGTCAAACGTCATGCTTAACGCGTCACGTATCATCTTGCCTCACGGATCTTTACTCTGGCTTTGTGCCAGCTGTCACATCCTTGCTAAAGCTGTTGAGTTACCACTGTGGAGATTTACAAGTAGATCCAGCCTTGATAAACCAGTTCTTGCTCAGCCAGATTCAATGCAGGTCCGACGTTTTCTCTAGAACTGTGCAATGTTGGGATAAGTTTCGCGATAGATTCAACAACGACAAGGCAGATTCCAGACTCTGCAGGTAGGAAATAAACTCTTGCCACATTATAAGAAACAAGATTGGGCCTTAGACGAATTCTCTGTAGCATTTAGCAACAAAAACGTAAAACTTGTTTTGAAACATTGCTGCAAAACGAGTTTAATAGCGACGTTGCGCGTTATACCTGTCTCCCAACAAATCACGTTGTTGCAAGGTGCAAAAAGTTGTTGCGGAAGAAGAGAAAAGTTCTAGTTTTTACAATAAAATCTGTACACGTTGCGCCTTTTACAGGCCCAAGATAAAATTGTTTTGCAGAAAATGACGTGGCCCCCGTGCATACAAGAAATGATTCTGGCTAGCATCCTTTTCTGGCAAAAAAAAACATATCATGGAATGATTGATTTCCATTACAATTTTAATTTATTCAGCCTCTTACTCGTTTCTAACTTGATCGTTACAAACTGAGCCAAGAATAAGGTTTTTCTTAATGTCAGGTTGCTCTAGAGGACGTTTTCTTGGAGGTAAAGTGCCATATTATCCTACTGTATTTCAACCAAGATTTACATGAATCAGCGCAAAAGTGAACCTTTAACACATTGCCAGAATAAAATATATTATGCATGGTGTGGCCCGTGTTTATATTAACATAAAACAACAACAGAAGTGTCAAATTCGCTAATGGTCTAGTTAAGATCGGCATAACCAGTTTGTGGATTGGAAGAAATGCGGATATTGTTCTGGGCATGTGCTGATAAAATGTTTTTTGATTTTTCGGCCATACTCTTGTGTAGGGATTATGCTGAGGCAAAGGACTGTGTGACACAGCAAGCAAAGACTGGGTGTGCAATTGGACAGTACATCAATAGGGACCTGTTTAACCCTTTTTGCACTTACAATACAGATCCACCATTGAACAGCTCAGGTACAACGTTCAACTGTCTTTGTTTTCTCACTGTAACCCCCTGCAAATGATTGCCGAAGATTGAGATACAGCTAGAGATAACTTTTGATATTCAAATTGAAATATTTTAATATTTTACCTTATGTAACAAGAGTTTAAGGCATTTTACGATTAGCATTGAAATTAGCAATTTGACTTGAATTAGTGAAGAGGAATTTTGTCCCACTCGGTTTTTGGCGATTTAAAGCAATATTTCTACACTACTGCGAGGTGCTTTTTCAAGAAAGTTGTACGTTCTATCTGTAAAGTTTTCATGGAAGATTTCAGTTAATTATGTTGCTTCCTTTCCTCACCTTTCTATTGTTATTATTATTTTTTTTTTTGCAGGACCGATAGTCTTGATTGGTCGTTGCGATACTCAGAAGTTTGCATCCTCTGCTTATTCTTGCCAGAGAGAGATGATGACCAAATTAGCAAGAGCAGACAGTGGAAGCTGTCGGTAACAGAAAAGTCATTCACTTAGCTCAGTATAAAAACCTAACTGTTAATTACATTATCGCCCTCAGAACTCCGATCCTTTTGGCCAGCGCCACGGATTGGCTGCTCAGGTTGGGGTCCAAAGATATAAGGGACATTAGTACTGTCTGTTTGTAAAATGGAAAGCTACTGTGCTTGCGCGTTATCTTGGTCAGGCCAGAGCTCTCGATTCGTGACACTGACCTCAAGGAACGCAGCTCTAGGGACAAGAATGAAGCACTTCGGCGAATATAACATGCCTGGTTACTTGACTCTTCTTGTAGAAACGCGCTTTCTTAAAATCAAGTCAAAATAAAAACAAAAATACTTAAAATCCCTGGTGAGAGTTTTAGATTCAGTATCACAGGTACATCAAAGACTCAGGCTAGCTTTTGCGCCGCCGAATAGTGCTTCTGTTTACACATAAGGGCGCTTATGGCGGCGCGATTTCTACGACGGAGCAAAGCTGCGCCGCGCGGATCTCAAAAGTAGAGTTTCACACTTCGGACAGGTTTCATGCCTTACACTTTTGCAGTGTGAACACCTATTCGGCCCGTCCCGGAAGTAAAGAAGTAGGAGCAAGGCTTGGAACCAACTCTGCCGGAAGTAAATATTCGAGAGTGAGGACTGGAATCTGGTACACTAAACCCTCTCGACCAACCGGGCCGGCACGATGTTCGATGTGTGTGAACGACTTGTGCAGCCCCGAGTCGTAGCTGGTCACACTATACCGGATAGCTTCCGGTGTCGTGTGAACATAGCCTCAATACTCGAAAAGAGAGGACATTTTCTTATACTTTTCAACTTTTCTTTTCGTAGGGACCAATATGATAGGCTAAAGTCTTGCTTGTCATCGATCATGGAAGAATGTCTTACTGGAACGTCGCTCTCTGCCCTCCAAGATAAAGTCCGTGAACTAGTGCAAACAGTACTTTACCACTGCGGTTCTCTTATTGCAGAAAACTTGTCGATCGATTCCTTACTAATGAATATACTTAATTGCAACAAAAGTATGTTTCAAACGTCCGTCCAATGCTGGGATGAATTTAGGCTGAGGCTGCTACTGAACAAATTTGACAAGCAACTTTGTGTGTAAGTTTCAATTTTTGTATTGCAGTTGACAATACTCCATAGTACTCTAAATATGTGTTTAAATAGTAGAAACTTAACAAGCACAGTATCATAAAATCACTAAAGTTCGTTTTTACGTGACCTCAATGCGGCCATATTGGTGTACAAAGAAATAAAACAGTGGCCATGTTGGTGTACCAAAAAGACACTTTGGGATTGAACTATTTTGGAAACTTCTTTACCAAATTAAATCATTTTGCGATTTTTTTGAGTAAGAGGGAGATCAAATGATAAATGATCTTAGTACAGTGTATTTACCAAATCAGTGAACAGCAATTTTCGCGCGTGTCGATTGGCTCCCGTAACTCGGGAATATCCTTGGCTATTCACCGTTTTGCGATCGGAGCTAAGGTGGCGTTTCAAGACATTTTGGAAAGACGAAACAAATACCAAGAAAGCGACGAACATTGGCTTGTCAGTGTTTACTGGTAGGTAGAAAATCGTTTTCATGCTGAATTTGCAACAAAATGGTAAAACTGCGCTTGACAAAATCCCCGAAATGTTTTAAAATTTAAACAAAGTTCCCACTAAGTGACGTTTTTAATTTACAAATGTTTATTTTTTATTCTTATCCGACTGATTTGGTAAATACTAAACCAACTATCCCCCTCAGGGTCGGTTCGTAGCTCTAGATGTATACCTCTACGCTTCGCATCTCGGTATATCGACACCACTATTCCCCTTCCCTTCGGGGGATAGTTGTATACTATTCCAGAAAAACTAAAGCGACCGTAACGTATGGAATGAACAATTTTAATGGTTAGAAGTGGATGTTTAGGTGTGTACTCGTGACACTGAAACAAATGACGCTTCTCGATTTCAAATTTTGTAAACCAAAGGTTATCTTTCATAATGGAATTGTAGATTGCATGAAGTTTGATATCTTCTGGACTAAGCAAGCTGTGCGTAAAAAAGAGATACCACCATTGCGATGGGTTCCAAAAGGAGTGGTTCAACTGTACACAGGTTGTTAAAATACCCTTGCTAATAAACGTTCCCTGGATACAAGAGATTTTTCACGCGCGGTTTCCGGTTACCATCAAGTCTCATACGGCTTCGCTCTTCGCGTGGCTTTGGCCTTCGGTCGAGGATGTGCCAGCCTGCGGCCGACCTCGAAGCATCCCACCGCACGCGACAAAAAACTTCTGGTCCTGGTTGTTGAAACGTTGAACAGCGTTATCCATCGGATAAATCACTATCAAGCGGATAAGTATTACGACAAACAATTGCGCTATCCAATTGATAGAGATTTATCCAGTGAATAGCGTTATCCGAATTTTGAACCACTAGGGCCTGGTAACCAGGGTATAATAACAACTTCTAATATTTGAATATTTGTACCAATTGCTGCCTGAGAATGATCAGAAGACCTTTCACTTGTTCTAACCTTCCTCATCACGTTCTTCACACTCAATGCTACTCACGTTGTGTTACAGGGACTATGCTCGTTCTAAGCAGTGTGTCTTAAAGGCTGTCAAACAGGGATGTGCTATTGGCGATCTAATGGAAGAGGATCTTTATAACCCATTCTGCATTGATGGCATAGATCCACTTAGCTTGCCACCTGCTTCAGGTGTGTCCTTTTCTCTGTGGGTTTGACGCATTAGTTTTCGAAGTTGACAGGAACTATTTTCTCCAGCTCCAAGACTAGTTTATGACATAGCTAGAATATACACTTAAACAAATTCAATAACGCGAGCGTGTTTCATGTTCCCATTGAGTACGTTGATGACGTCAACAAATTAAAACCTCGACTTCTTGTGAGCTTCGCAATCCTCTTCGCTGCATTCAGTTACAGTTCACAAAGAAGCATTTACCTGTTTTATCATGTCTGTAATCTAAAGAGAAACACTTTTGAATTTGTTAACAGATAATAGGGGAATTGAGGTGAGTGCTATCGTTACTGTCATCTGTGCAAGTATAGCGTGTGCAAATCCTCGAGATGCAACCAGCGGTAATTGCTTTTAGTATATACTAAAACAGTAGATACTGTTTTTCTCGATTTGATTGGTTACTCAAAGTAAAACGGCAAGAAAACGCGACGTCCGTTCGGTCATTTGCGCGCCAAAATTGTAATCGTCGGCAGCAGTAAATGAGTTAAAAACCATGATTTACTAACCACCTCCACTTCGTAGTGCTAGGAACGCATATTGAAACATCTTTATCAATATCTATTAGTGGTTTATTTTTTCGTACAAAGAATGTTTAAAGATTTATGGAAGGCTAACTTAAGCGTAATCATTATTATGTGTTTGTGATATTCCGAAGGCTGTTTTTGAACATTGATGATAGAGAGAGGCTTCAAGTGTACACTCACTTAAAGCAAAAAATTATTAGACGTTACTCCAACTAGAACTTACTTTTCCTTAGTAAATGCATTGAAAAAACGTGCGGTGGCCGCGCGGGGATACGAGTTTTATCTTCGAGTGCTGACAGTATCTCTCACTCGTTCGCTTCGCTCACTCATGAGAGATACTTTCAGCGCGAGAAGATAAAATTCGTATCTCCAAGCGGCCATATAATCAGTTCTGTTTATTTTATAGATACTGATGAAATTCCTACATGAAACACTTTTTTTTTATTCATTTTCGAAACAGCAAAATAGTGTAATTAAAGTGGTCACCTATCGGTAAATGCCTGTCACAAAAATGTTATGAAACTCAGATATAAAGTTATAAAGGAGAAATAAAGACAATGATACTTAGTAACCTGAGCGGGAAGCTCTCTTGTAATTGGCTAATCATGTTAGTAACCATGGCGACAGCAATAACCTCACACGTGAAAGATAAAAATAGTATATTCACTACTGCGCGCGATGATCATGAAGATATGATTTTTTAGTAAAAGGAAAAATCCTGGTATTTCAATAGTATCTATATAATAAAATTGTTTGTACGGGAACTAAAGTTCATTTATTGCATTTCCTCTTGTTTTTTCTTTGCAGCTCTTCCTTCAAGTCAATTCAACTTTGTTTGCACAAATGCATATTTTTACGAAAAGGCAGTTACGTGTGAAGATGACTTTTTAAACGCTCTTTATTCAACAAGAGTTATTACTAACTGCAGGTTTGTGTAATCTTGCAATGTGCAGTTTTGATTAGTTGATCACCGTTTCGTTAATATTTCTTCTAGGTATGATAAACTTAAGCACTTTTAAGTTTGTATAGAAACTTGTTTAACCCACGATGCTTAACGAATGTTCAATAGTGAATCCACTAAGCCGCCTGTTTTTTTTTTCTTGTTTGTTTGTTTCATCCTAGAAAGCAATCTCAGTCTTTTCTAGACTGTCTAAAGGCTCATTTTGAACCTTGCGTCAGGCCACATTCTAATCCGGTATTATCAGAGGCATTGAGTACGCTGGTTCTGCAAAGCTTACAGGGGACCCAACTTCTATGCAGTTCGCCCATACAGCAAATCACGTGGGATGACCTTCCTCCACTCCTTCGATCGGTTGCATCGTGTGAAAATGAGTTTACTTCGGAAGCAGCTAGTTGTGGAAAAACTTTTCGTTCAAAGTTCATTCCGGTTCCTTCACCACTGTGTGAAGAGTTTGAGGACGCCAAGAAGTGTATAGACAAGGCTAGAGAATCTCACTGTTCATTTGGCTTTCAGGCCAGGGAGACACTCAAGGGAAAATCAAATCCATTTTGCGACAACAGAACCCGAACGCTATTCAACGACGATAGCATCTGCGAGAAAGTAGATTTAATACTGTCATTCCTCAGTGTTATGTTAGTTTTATCAAATAACCTATTTTAAATGGGAATTAATATAAGATATCCATCTTTTAATCTGAATTTTCCGTTGAAAAAATTTTTGGCCAATAATACAACACTCATAGCATTCAGGTATTCATTCGCCAGTATTATATTAGCGGTGCCCCACGCCAGTGCGCGCGAGCGGAGCCTCATACTTAAGAAAATTTGAGAATCTATCTATCCGACAAAATTTGGTAATAACGTCAGCGTACGACCGAACGCTGGCCGTACAGCCTTTAGGGGAGGGGGAGGGGAGTCTGGAATCAGCCCGTCGGGGGAGAAATATGTTATAGCTGAGGTAAAAGTTTTGCATTTCAAGCACCCTGCTCGTTTCGGCGGTAAATCACATGGCCGCCCGAACTTTTAGAGGAAAAAAAACGAGTCTTTCTTTCCACTAAATTTTAATGTCCACATTAACTTGCATAACAGGGAAAGAGCTAGAGCGAGCAATGAATAACAACGGAGACCAATTTCGTTGGAAGAAAAACATGAAAATTGTATAGCGGCGGTGAGAGTGTGCTGCACGTGCAAAGTTTTTTTTTGCTTATTAGAAAAAAGGGTGCTGCACGTGCAAAGTTTGTTTGTTCTTGCCAAAAGCGTAACAAATATCATAATGAGCTAAAATATAAAAGAAACTCCTTTGATATTTATAATGTCTCTCGAAGCGAAAATCGGCGCCGATTTAGATATAATTATAATCAAAACAGTATGCATAAGGATAATTAAATGGGCAGTGATGTAAAATATCCATGTTCAATCTGGAGCTTCAATTGAAAAATGTTTGCCATAGCATTCTGGTATTCATTTGCCAGTGTTTTAATAGCGTTGTCATGCATGTACATGTTCCGATTTTAAATGGGAAGTAATATAAAATATCTCTGTTTTCCGGGGGGTAGTCCTGAGAATTCTTGGCGGTGGAGTGTCGCCTTGTTCTCCAAATCCTGACCCTATTTCCGACCAAAAAATGTCATTTTCCACGACCGTTTTGAGACCTCAGTGGCTTCTAAAATCCATACCCGTTTTCAGACCTGGCTCACAGACTTAAATTACAACATCATTACTTATATAAGATGGCCAAAAAAAAGATTTCTTAAAATCAGTTGCAAATTCGCATATTTAATACTCTTTCTTTCTTTCTCATTTCGAATTGGAACGAAAAATACTTTCATACACACCCGAGGTTCACTCAAAAAGCATTTCCGAGCATTTTTTTTTTGTACCTAATATTTATTGCTAGATTCAGGTATTCAAAAATCCTGTAGTTATGACCTAAGGGACTGTTAACATGAAGGGAGGAAGAATTTAGCACCAAGAAAAAATCCTCGAAGGCAAGAAAACTTTCCGTTGGATTCACATGCAGAAATTTCGCTCCTAGCTTGTGGTCACCACTGATTACGTAGAAGAGGAATTAGCGGGTAACAATAACAGAAATACAGTTTGGATCCTTCAGCTCTCGGTACTGGCGTTAATAACTACTTTTCAGCAGAATTATCACAACTTCACCTTGTAGTAACTCCAAACGAAATGGTCGGCCTTCAATGCCGTGATTATCCACTTAACGAACCGCTGCCATCTTTGTCTTGTTTTTCCATAGTACCAGGATCTTCGCACCTCTCAGCTAAGAAGATTCTAGTACTAGAGAGATATCCTATCGCTAGGACCAGTGCAACCCTTTTCAGGTAAACTGGATACAGAAAACTATAGAAAACATGTGGCGCTAGCATGATGATCTGCCTTTAAGGATCTTCCTGGTGCTAGAGGATCCTCCTACGTCCATTTAAACAGCCATTTTGACGATAACATAATTTGACTACCTGAAGTCCTTTTGTTTTCCTTTGTTATTTAAATCTAGTATCCCCGTTAGGTATAAACAACAATAGCGGGAATTTGTACAAGAAAGCAATATCTCGAAATTTGGAATTTGAAGTCAAATGGCTTGGGTTTTTGTGTAAATGGATTTCTGTACCATACCCCACACACTATTTTAGATATAATAAACAACCATGATATAGTTTCTATTATTTTTATTCTTAAAGTCACCAGCTTTAGATTATATAATGGGCTGTATATTACCCTTTTGTAAATATAAAAAATATTATAAAGATGTCAAATATGCAAAAATTTCTGAAAGAAATGCAAAACACTGATTAAAAATGAAGCATCCATACTAGGCTCGGTCCGAAGCCATGGCTGTCTCGATTCGCCCACGATTCCTTCATTTGCCACCACAACATTACGGCTTCCGTAATGCAACAGCAGCCAAATATTGTTAATATCCAACGGCCAGTAGATAAATTTTGCGCTAGAGGAATCGCGGATGCATCGAGACACCCACGCCTTGATCTCCGGAAACCTTTGCTCGATGCAACTTGACGCGTTATAGAGAAGCGAACAAAGTGTTCTATTTATAATGATGATTATGATTGTAATGAGTAGTACCTCTCCCTATATTAACAGCACCGTGGAACATCTACGAAATGAATAAATGAGTGAGTGGTAATCACTCGGATTTCTTTGTATTTTGGATGAAAGTGCTACCTATACATGTCATAAATAACGGGAGTGCCATTTCTCAATTGCAAGGTGAACGTAAAATGGTGAAACCTACAAAGGCCACTGTGGGGCATCAATTGCTGGACGCAGAACGTAGCCGTTGTGAAGACGTACATTGTAGGGGTTTAATAAAAGCTGCTACTAAACTAAGAATTAAAATATGAATTATCTTCATTTTTTCTTCTGACGCCCAGTTCTCACTAACGACGTAAGAGAAAAAGCTGCTCATTTTAACGTTGAAACGGCCTAAACGCACCCATCAAGTTTGAGTAGACGCAGCGAGAGAAATCAAACTTTTTTTTGGCTTGGGTGTGTTCGTGCTTGGGTTTGGACTATGTTCTGACCATAATGGTGAAAGGCCACACCGTTTGTTATAGTTCATTGGAAAACAACTTTTCGATCATAATTTTAAAGTATTACAACTCAGGAGTCAAGGATATTGAACTAGTTGAAGGATAAAAACTGGCTGATTGTATTCTTTACAGCTCGCCTAACTTCTCCCATTTTCCAAAAGTAGAGAATTGGATTAAGCGTCGAATTCAGGAAAACAAGGGTGACGGTACATTGTCTAGCAAGAAAGAGAGGCGAAGACATAACCCTATTAGCAGAAAAAGCCACCGCTATTCCATAAGGTAGATAGCAGACCACCAGCATCAGCTGCAACCACAGTGCATTGTAAACTGCTTTCCTGTATCTCATAAGGTTGACCGTAGTTCCTTGGCACGGTCCTCGTTTATTACGATCTCGTACTTGAGTTTTCCGATGACGAAGAATAAGAAAAATCTTGCTGTAAGAGGCAGTTGAGATCAAAAGAAACAGCGATATTGTCATGTAGCCTCCCCAGAACGTTACACGGTAATCCCAGAAAAACGTGGTGGTGCCGGCTGTGGCTCCGACCCAAAAGACCGCGACAACCGCATACGTTCGCTTCATCGTCACTACTTTTCTATATCTTAGACCCAGCACAAGTGCGAGGAGACGATCGACGCTTATTGCAGTCAAGGTACACAAAGATACCGAGATTAAAGTGTAGCCAGCTCCCAAAGACATCAATGTGTACCTACAAATTTCCCGTCGTCCGTGCAGGAACGAGATCCAAAACGCAACTGTTAAAGGCTCTGCAATGAGTCCAGCGCAGAGATCGGCTGTGGCTAGACAGCGAAATAAAAGTTTGGACGGTGAATGAAGGGATGATTCCCTATTAAGAGCAAATAGTATTATAGTGTTCCCTAGAACTGCAGTAACAGATAGTAATGCATTTATAACTGAAAGACAGGTCAACTGAAAGTGAAGTCTACTTGTTAAACCCGCTGAGCAAAGAAACCCTGGTAATGCCTGCATTTCATCCTCTGTAAAATTTTCTGTTTCCATCTGCCTTCAACACTGACAGAGCTAAATGTATAACGTTTCGCGCCGTTATACTGATCAGAACATAGCTTCGTGCACCAGCTTTGTGACTTTTTGTCCGTTATGGAAATATCGGTAACATGAAACCAACTTCCTCAATTAACTTGAGTGCTGTTTACGTTAACGTCAATATTAGTGGTTTTCACTGTCAAGCCATCAAAACTAAAAACGGAAACCTTTTAATACAGCAAGTCTAGAATCCGGGAAATGAAAGAAGATAAACATACAAAAAGCCTTGCTAAGAATCAGGTCTGTGCAATATTTTATATGCGAGACGTTCAGAAAAACGTTTTACCCACTGCAGATTTATAAAGCTTTGTATGGAGACGCCGTGTTTGTGTCCCTTTCAGAGGGACAAATATGGCCGCCGGAAACCAACAGAAACATCTGTTTTTGAGTTTTCCTACTAATGCGTGAATTCGTCGCTTAATGAACGCATAAAGATTAAAGTAATATTTATTCTGAGAGAAGGAATGTTTAGAACATTCCTAACCTAACCCTAACCCCTAACCAAAGATTTGTTTCTATAAAGGTTTTAAGGTGCTCTAATACCAAATGAAAGTAGAAACTCAGACCAAGCGATAGTTTCTTAGCTTGAATTTTGGTGACGTCATGTGAAAACCAAGAATTACCGTGGAAAGATGAATCAAGCGAAAAGGCTGTCTTTCAATGACAATAATTCACAAGCTTCTGTTTAATTTTAATTATTATCGTGTCAGCTGTGTGACTTAAACGTTTTAGGAAATGAGATGTCCTAGTTTTTAGTTAATATTCCTTATCTACTTCTTGTTTTTTTCGGTGTGATTCTAGCGTTCTTCGTAGACCTTTGTCAGGTTTGTCGGCGATTGATACGAAACCGAATATGCCCGTTTTTAAAACCAGGTGCCCTCAGTATCGTCATTATGCTCTATACTGGAGAAAAAGTCCATACAGGCGAAAAATGTATATCATTCTATTACTATTATGTAAATAAGAATGCGAAAGGAAAAGACTGACTTGTTTATTTTTCTACAATGATCACCTGTCCTACATACAATTTAAAAGCCAATATCCGATGCTGCAGTTAAAACGTGCACGTCAGTGTACTGAAAATTCCGCATATTCAGAGTAAATATGTTATGCTTTTTGGAGGATATCAACGTAAAAGGAAATCATAATATTAAATTTCTTCGTTATTCCCGGTGCTGTTATGTTGGGAGTCCAAAAACTGAGGAAATAATTCTAAGCTGTAAAATAAAGCCAACTTAGAGCCAGCGACATAACATAAAAACCCATGTTTTAAAAATTCAGCTTATGCATTTTTTAAAAGGCACACTCTTGCAAGATTTCGTCTTAAAATAATTTTTTCAGACTGA
This sequence comes from Porites evermanni, assembly GCA_942486025.1. Classification (NCBI taxonomy): domain Eukaryota; kingdom Metazoa; phylum Cnidaria; class Anthozoa; order Scleractinia; family Poritidae; genus Porites; species Porites evermanni. The sequence goes on from CALNXI010002081.1 coordinate 52,263, forward strand.
TGTGGAAAGTCTGATAGTTTGAGTGTCCAAGGTGACGTTAAACGTTGGAAGCGTTTAAGTCCAGAGAGTGACCAAATCAATTTTCTCATAACAAAATTCATGCATAGAGAGAATATTCTTTTATCTTCATGAACGTCTCCCAACTTACTCTTTAAAGAAGTGAATAGAGATTTAGTCTCGAGAATTTGTATGTAGATGTATAGTGCCAAGAGACTATAAAGGGAACAGAGAGGGCATCCCCCATATACACCCTATTCCATAGGTAATTCGTCTCGAGTTATTTTTAGAATCGGGATAAAGTTACCTCGCGCGAGGCGTGGATGTTTCGTGGAGGTTTCGCATGACCAAACGCCGTGCAAAACATGTCGGGCGAGAGACAATGAAAGTGTAAAAAGATCAAGAGCATTCCTGAATATTGAAGCGAAATGAGTCGGGGCTCACCTGGGAAAAAGGAATCGCTGGACTCTTTGACAACCCGTGAAATCAGTTTAACTCGAAGTTGTCGTAACCTCAGTGCTTTAATAAAATGAGAAATTTCGCCGGTCTATTGAAACCGGTCGTTTGTACAATTTAGGGAGTTTAAGATCCAACGACGCGGATGACAACTAGAACGTCAAAAAAAAAAAACAATAGGTTTAATTAGCAAAACAACAACTTCGCACGTGCAACANGATGTGGAAAGTCTGATAGTTTGAGTGTCCAAGGTGACGTTAAACGTTGGAAGCGTTTAAGTCCAGAGAGTGACCAAATCAATTTTCTCATAACAAAATTCATGCATAGAGAGAATATTCTTTTATCTTCACGAACGTCTCCCGACTTATTCTTTAAAGAAGTGAATAGAGATTTAGTCTCGAGAATTTGTATGTAGATGTATAGTGCTTAAAGGGTTAAAATGCCTTGCAGCTGTATACACAGAAGTCTCTTATGTCGCTAATCAAGTTATTTTCCCTCAATCATTCGTTTTGCGGCTCTTATAAATCTCAATTGTCATTATTATCATCATCATCATAACTCTTAGCTATAGCGCAATTACCCTCGACCACGATGTTTTTAGTGAAAGCCTATATTGTACTTAGGGGAAACAGTGGAGAAAACTTTTTTATCTTAGTAAATCGTTTGCTCTAATTTTTTTAACATTACGAAATCTTGAATCGTGAAAAGCGGTCTGGAGATGTGAGATTACAAAGTTTATTTTAACTGTTTAGAAACTCGTTTCTGGAATTGTCTTTAATAAAGACGTTGCTATACATCACGTAGAAATATTTGCATATCAAAGAGAAGATTTTCTTAATGGTAAGTCTTAACCAAGTCTTTAAAAACTCTCCTTTGTTGAAAGACAAAAACAAATATGTTTTTAACCAAAGGAGGTTAAGGTTTTGGCTTTTAGAAACCATTCTAAAATTTATCTCCGATTAAATTACTTTAATTATTTCATTCTTTTGTATTGACTCCAGGACGTCTCTGTCTCAAGGGAGATGTTCAAAACATTCTTTAAAAGAGTATTCTTTAATTAAAGGCGCTTGTTTTCTCTTCTAAAGGGAAAATAATAGAAGTCATTAGATATAAGAAGAATGCACCTGTTTTGAGAAATACCTGGAAACAAAATAAGTTCCCTGCTGAGATTTTCTAAAAAAATAGATAACACCGTACGTAGATAAAAAAGTCTTCATTTTCGTAATTATTGCACGGACGTATGCATTTTTAAGAGTGTCTTAAAGTTTTAAAGTTTGCTCCAGATTTGAAATTGTGGCCTGATTGTATTACATGTTTGAAGGCCATGAGGACATCACTTGATTGGGTAAGTTCGTTTAGGATATCTTTAAATTCCTTTAATAAATCAGTTTCTTACTCCTCTAAAACCTGAAATTAACGTAATTTAAATCAAAATACCTTTTATTTTCTTTTTCTTCAATAATGTTTTCTGCCTTTAAAAAACTGACTTTATATTTGACTTTAGGTTTTGCAAACGCTTTGGATAGCACTTGAGGTATTCTTAAATACGCATGTACAACAAACAGTGGGTAAGTTGGCGTTGAAAATCCCATTTTACATTGAGTAAACGTATTGTTTCCCTCTCCTTCTCCCAATGACGGTTTTACGGGCTCGCTGGGGCAAAATAATCCTCTTCCAAATTAATATTGAAGATGAAGGGGCTGGAAAGCCACGGACCCAACAAATTTGTTATTTGCTGTGGTGTTAAGAATAGCAACAAATTATTGTTTCACGGTTTCAACTGAGAAGGGAACTTACGAAACTACGACGGCGGCGGCAACGACAACGTCAAAAAGCAAAAGGTTTAGTTAGCAAAACAACAACTCTGCACGTGCATCGCGCTTTTTTGTACATTTCTTTGCTGTTCCTGTACGACTACGACTTCAAATGACCAAATTAGGACGAGAACGACAAGGCGATAAATTTTACCATCTCTGTCTGGACTCGGGTGCGGCCCCCTCTCTTCGACTCCAACATAAATTTCCTTCCCTTAAGTAACTGGGCGACTCAGGATATTCGCTAAATGGTTTGAAAGGATGCGGAGTCTATTTTTCAGCGAGGTTTTTTATAGACGTCGCCGTTGTGGGATCGTAAGGTCCCTATTGGCAGCTGTTAAGGAGACTTGGGTATAAAAAGGCCGGATTTTATTAAGGTGAATCATCCTCTGAAAAGGTGTTTGATTAATTCGTTCTTTAGGCCTTTTCCTTTTTGTGTTTTTTAAATTGATTGTAGCTCGTCATTCATGTACTTATAGTTTGGTATTTTAGTTAAGTGTCTGGCTCTGCTTTCGGGAGGGTTCAGGTCTCATCCTTAGATTAGGTGGATTTTCCTGACGGGCAGCGTGCATGATCATATTTTTATTGGGTTATCAATCAAATTATAGAGTTTGCCTTTGCAGTATCTAAGTGTTTGTATCTGTATAAATAAACGAGAACTGATGCTTGCATTACGCTGGGCTTCTATCCAGTGCAGCAATCAGTTTTCCTTTTTTTATTGTCAGTTGCCGTTTCAACAATAAGGAATAGGGAAAACCTACCGAGAATGCGTCTTTTCCCTTAACAAATGGGGTCTGAAGTGCACTTAGTAGCTGACACCAAATCAATAAAATTATATAAATTAAAATATATTATATATATAAAAACGTTTCGAGAGGATCGGAGTACAAATTATAAGAGAAGGGTTCCTTCGGATAATTATCAGCTGCAACATGCATAGTACGTAGCGTCAAATTCAATCTTGAAAATCTTGAAGAAAGAAAAACTTATTTGTTGGTTTCAGTCTCAGATATGATGCTAAAAGAACCGCGAATGCCCCTTCAGTTGATGGTGGGATTTTAGCCCTGGGAATCAGTTAACATAATTTAAACGAAAAAAGGTACAAGCGTAACAACAATCCAATAATTCAAAACCATAATTAATTAATAGAACGCACTAGAATAAAGCAGTTAATGAAATCTTAGAGGTCATCAAATCCTTTCGAATGGAACCAGCATTTTGCTTCTAGCCGCCTGAAAATTTCAGACCTGACTCTGTTCTCAGCAGCGTGGCTGTGAGAGCAGGGGGAGGAGAGAAAGCGCCTGGGAACGAAGGGAATGGGAAAGAGAATGGAAAAGAGGCCAACATTGAACGAGAGATGACGTTAACGTTATTCTTTCAATTGAGTCAAGTTCTAATGTCACGAATTGTAGCTAAAAGAACAATAACTTTACGTATCTGTCTGTCCGTTTAATTTATTTACATCTCATTTCAGGTGTTCCGACAGAATGTAACTCCTACATCGATCTTGATGAGCCTGGCCGATATTGGAGGAATAATAGTGGTTCTTTAATCTGCGACAGCTATGACCCTAAAATTGCCAACAATCTGTGGTATCGCTTTATTGGAGGAGCTGGACGGATGATGGCGTCGTATTGCATTCCCAAATCGAGTTGCAGTACCCATAGATCTTCATGGGTAAATGGTGATCATCCGACTAGTCTCTACGCCACGGTGACAACAACTGTATGCATGCACTGGAAATCAACCTGCTGTGAAAGATCCTACCCCGTTAGCATAACACAATGTGATGGCTACTACGTGTATAAACTGCAAAGGCCCACATCATGTTATGAGCGTTACTGTGGTGTTTTAGGTGAATGTTCGAAAAAAAAAAACTTTTATAACTGTATTTCTTTTAATGACGTGCAAGAAGATTTTTCCTTCGTGCAACCAACTAAGAGAGTTTCCCTTTTCATGGGATGGCACTCCAACCTACTTATTTCGTGCTGCGTTAAACAATGCCCAAGAAGTACATTTGTTTTCGTCACTTTGGGCAGGCCCCAAAATTACTTTTTCCATATTTTCTCATCTTTTTTTTTTCCTTTGTGACGCAGATGCGAATGATGCGTGTTTTGGAACCGCAGGATCGGACGTCTGTGCTTGTAATCCGGGTTATTCAGGAAATCCTTGTTCCGGTAGGTTAATACAAATACTTACACTTAGATTCGTAACGTCCTACTGTATCTGTGTCATGAACAGGATACGGGCATCATCATCATCGTTATCATCATTTTATTTGATAAAGCACGTTAATAGGCGCACACATGTGTTTTGACGTTGATTCTTTAGGGAAACTGATTAAAAGACCCTTCTTCTACTTTCTTTCTTTCTGAAAATTCATTCAGGATAATCATTCAAATCGTATTAGTTCGTCAATTCTTAAATTGAAATTTCCCTGTTCCATCATTATCGTCTTGTGCAGCTAATTCTATTTGAATAAACTGAATTCTGTACAACTGCCAAGTGAATCAACAGAGCTCCAGGAGTACTCCAAGTTAATACATCAGACTTTTTTCGCTGGTTGAGTCCAACTGCCCCGCACAACGTTATTGGTTTTGGAGATATTTATACTACAATGGCGCTATTTCTGCCCCTTTCACCCCCCTTTTTTCACTTATCACAGGCACCCGATTCATTCTTTTTGCCCAAAATTCTATTGGACTATAATTATTCAGGCTTCCCTGACTGGATTTACACACGTTATAACTTCGAAAGGCTCAACTTTTCCATCAACGAGCACAATGATAACATATATAAAAAGATAATAGCGATGATAATAATAATAATGATGATAGTGACGATGATGATGATGATGATAACAAAGTTAATTTCCAATAAAAACTAAAAGCAGCAAAACTGTTTACAAAATAATCAATAAAACTACTTACTTAAGAAGTCGACTTTTTAATGTCCATTAAAAGACTCAAAGCTTCACATCTCTTTCGTATGACTATCCACGGAGGTCCAAAAAGGAAGTTACAAGCGATTCTGACGATTCACACTAGTACACTCGTATAGTAGCTCATAAACATCATCAAATATCAGAAACCTTCACTTGCAAAACACTTGTGAGCAATTACGTGATCGCCTGCAAATTGTTAAATTCAACTTCTTATTAGTACTTCGCTTCTTGAATGGATGAATGGTCAGAAGCAGGAGTATAAGTGCGAGTAAGGCGTCTCACCCGGCGTTATAAGCTGTTATTTATTCTTTTTGACAGACGTAGACGAATGCACAGCAGGTACCCATGATTGCCATGCGTCAGCTTCTTGCACGAATACCGCAGGTTCTTTTACTTGTTCCTGTAACCCTGGTTACACAGGCGACGGCAAAACCTGTAGCAAAGGTAAGCTGTCTCCTTTCTCTTAAAAACTCTCTCCACCCACTAGGAAGAAAGACTGTCTGGATTGCCTGTCTTGTAAATCTAACTTTGTCTTCCTTATAAAACTATTATCTAGTAAGTACACTTCGGTGATCAATACTCATAAATGGGTAAAGAAAGGCCTGAATAAAAATGTAACCGTCGAGGGACATTGATTTCACAGCTGCCATACATCGCAATAACATATCATGATGCCTTCAAAACCAACAATACTGTAGTACACGAAAAGCTATACCACCAAATCTATTCATTCATTGCACATCCTTAAGATCCAAGGACAAAAACGCCTATTTCCCTGTCGTAAACGGTTGTTGCCATTTTTAACGGTCGATGCCACCATTGATAACCAAGTCTTAAGTCATGGTAGATATAGATGTAATACACTGGAACTCTGCCTTACGGCCACCTCGTTATTACGGTAAATACGGTCACCCGTTAATGCAGCCATCTTTTTTCGGCATTGGTGAACGTATTAACGGGTTTCCACTGTATATTCCCCTGGGTTAAGTTACAATAAGGCAAATTTTTTTTTGAATATCCTTAGAAAGAACATACGTTGTAGCCGAAGTTTGAATTTACGCTGAAAGTTATGGAAAGGGCTAGAGGGTCACCCATTATGGATGTATCAGTTTAAAAATACGTACTTAAAACCGTTCGAAATTTTGGCGGGTCGGTAGGTAGTGTATTGGTAAGGACGAGGGATTAGGTTATGGTCCGGGTTAGACCCAGGGTTGCGGTATTCTTTTGTTTTCATAGAAACCTCTCAATAACAGGTCCAAAAAAATTGGAGTGTCTTTTAGAACTCAGCGACTGTTTACGAAAGGGAAACTTGAGACGGCGTTTGCGGCGAAAACGTTGTTGTTGGGCTAATCTGTTAAAACATATTGCTTTTTCGACGTTCTCGTTGCTGTCGCCGTCGTCGAATCTTTATGTCCTCTAATTTATTAAAGGTGAAGAGTGCAGAAATTTTAATAAATGTTACTACTCCACTCAAAAGCCCGGCCCAGGCCGCATGTGACAACTGTAGCCCTGTGAATTTTTTTTTGGCTTATCGTCACTTGCAACTAAATTGCAGAAAATCCAGCATGTACCGGATACGCACAACTTAGCACGGCAGATAGGCATGTCTCTTCGTATAATATTTCCATTGCATTATGCGACTCCGGCATCGTAACTCAATGGTACCGCTTCACCGGTTCGGCTGGTACCTCTATGCCAGAAAGTTGCCCAGCCGAATTCCAATGTACAACACATGCTCCTGGATGGTTAAACGGAATACACCCGACAGTTGCAGAGGGCGAAGTTACCAGAACTGTATGCTATCATTATAACGGCTCATGTTGCTACTGGAGCAGTACCATAAAACCACTTGGTTCAAGGCAAACAAACTCTCCTTAAACCTAAAGAAAACAAACTTTATGTTATTTAAGCCTAGACATAAAAGGTATCATTTTCCAATGCAAGTATGCATAACCGAACAGAGAATCGAACAGGTTAAGGAAACGGTCTTCCTCGGAGTAGTCCTTGATGAACATCTGTCTTGGCAACCGCACAATTCTCAAGTAGCTCATTGTATTTTGCTTTCGATCCTGGCCTTACCGTTACTGTTAACTTTATTTTTACTCTGAGGGAGCCCAATGTCTATAAGCCTCATGGTTTCTGTTTGGGCTTCCTCGCCACTTTCATTTACTTTTGTGTAACTGTCTTGTTTTATCGTTATTTGTATTTTGTGGTAAATCAAATAAAGTTAAAGAAAGTTAAAGTTAATTGTCATTATTATCATCATCATCATAACTCTTAGCTATAGCACAATTACCCTCAACCACGATGTTTTTAGTGAAAGCCTATATTGTACTAAGGGGAAACAGTAGAGAAAACTTTTTTATCTTGGTAAATCGTTTGCTCTAATTTTTTTTAAAATTACGAAATCTTGAATCGTGAAAAGCAGTCTGGAGATTTGAGGTGACAAAGTTTATTTTAGTTGTTTAGAAACTCGTTTCTGGAATTGTCTTTAATAAAGACGTTGCTATACATCACGTAGAAATATTTGCATATCAAAGAGAAGATTTTCTTAATGGTAAGTCTTAACCAAGTCTTTGAAAACTCTCTTTTGTTAAAAGACAAAAACAAATATGTTTGTAACCGAAGGAGGTTAAGGTTTTGGCTTTTAGAAACTATTCTAAGATTTATCTCCGATTAAATTACTTTAATTATTTCATTGTTTTGTATTGACTCCAGGACGTCTCTGTCTCAAGGGAGATGTTCAAAACATTCTTTAAAATAGCATTCTTTAATTTAAGGCGCTTGTTTTCTGTTCTAAAGGGAAAATAATAGAAGTCATTAGATATAAGAAGAATGCACCTGTTTTCAGAAATACCTGAAAACAAGAAAAGTTCGCTGCTGAGATTTTCTAAAAAATAGATAACACCGTACGTAGATAAAAAAAAAAGTCTTCGTTTTCGTAATTATTGCACGGACGTATGCATTTGTAAGGGTGTCTTAAAGTTTTAAAGTTTGCTCCAGATTTGAAATTGTGGCCGGATTGTATTACATGTTTGAAGGCCATGAGGACATCACTTGATTGGGTAAGTTCGTTTAGGATATCTTTTAATTCCCTTGATAAATCAGTTTCTTACTCCTCTAAAACCTGAAATTAACGTGATTTAAATTAAAATACCTTTTATAATGTTTCTGCCTTTAAACAACTGACTTTATATTTGACTTTAGGTTTTGCAAACGCTTTGGATAGCTCTTGAGGTATTCTTAAATACGCATGTGAAACAAACAGTGGGTAAGTTGGCGTTGAAAATCCTATTTTACATTGAGTAAACGTATTGTTTCCCTCCCCTTCTCCCAATGACGGTTTTACGGGCTCGCTGGGCCGGCAAAACAATCCTCTTCCAAATTAACATTGAAGATGAAGGTTTCAACTTAGTAGGGACCTTACGAAGCTACGACGGCAACGGCAAAGGCAACGTCAAAAAGCAATAGGTTTAGTTAGCAAAACAACAACTCTGAACGTGCATCACGCTTTTTTTTTTACATTTCTTTGCTGTTCCTGCACGACTACAACTCGAAATGACCAAATTAGGACGAGAACGACAAGGCGATAAATTCTACCATCTCTGTCTGAACTCGGGTGCGGCCCACTCTCTTCAGCTCCAACATAAATTCCCGTCCCTTAAGTAACTGGGCGACTCAGGATAATCGTGAAATGGTTTGAAAGGATGCGGAGTCTATTTTCAGCGAGATTTCATAGACGTCGCCGTTGTGGGATCGTAAGGTCCCTTTTGGCAGCTGTGACAGAGACTTGGGTATAAAAAGGCCCGATTTTATTAGGTGAATCATCCTCTGAAATTAAGGTGACATCGCTGCTTGATTAATTCGTTTTTTACGCCTTTTCTTTTTTGTGTACTTTAAATTGATTGTAGCTCATCATTCAGCTACTTGTAGTTTGGTATTTTAGTTAAGTGTATGGCTCTACTTTCGGGAGGGTTCAGGTTTCCTCCTTAGATAAGGGGGATTTTCCTGACGGGCAGCGTGCATGATTATATTTTTATTAGGTTATCAATAAAAGAACTTTACTATAGAGTTTGCCTTTGCAGTATCTAAGTGTTTGTATCTGTATAAATAAACAGGAACTGATGCTTGCATTACGCTGGGCTTCTATCCAGTGCAGCAATCAGTTTTCCTTTTTTTATTGTCAGTTGCCGTTTCACCAATAGGGAATAGGGGAAACCTACCGAGAATGTGTCTTTTCCTTTAACGAATGGGGTCTGAAGTGCACTAGTTGACACCAAATCAATAAAATTATATAGATTAAAAAGTATTATGTATAAAAAAAAGTTTCGAGAGGATCGGAATACAATTATAAGAGTAGGGTCCCTTGGGTAATTATACGCTCCAACATGCATAGTATATAGCGTTAAATTCGCTGGCGAAGTGGAACAAGATAGAAGTTAAGTATATCTTGAAGAAAAAAAATCTTTTTTGGTTTCAGTCTCAGATATGATGCTAAATAACTGCGAATGCCCCTTCAGTTGATGGTGGGATTTTAGCCCTGGGAATCATTTAACATAATTTAAACGAAAAAACGATACAAGCGTAACAACAATCCAATAATTCAAAACCATAATTTTTATGAATAGAACGCACTAGAATAAAGCAGTTAATGAAATCTTAGAGGTCATCAAATCCTTTCGAATGGAACCAGCATTTTGCTTCTAGCAACCTGAAAATTCCAGACCTGACTCTCTTCTCAGTAGCGTGGCTGTGAGAGCAGGGGGAGGAGAGAAAGCACCTGGGAACCAAGGGAATGGGGAAAAAACTGGAAAAGAGGCCAACATTGAACGAGAGATGACGTTAACGTTATTCTTTTTCAATTGAGTCAAGTTCTAATGTCACGAATTGTAGCTAAAGGAAGAATAACTTTACGTATCTGTCTGTCTCTTTAATTTATTTACATCTCATTTCAGGTGTTCCAACAGAATGTAACTCCTACATCGATCTTGATGAGCCTGGCCGATATTGGAGCAATAATAGTGGCTCTTTAATCTGCGACAGCGATGACCCTAAAATTGCCAACAATCTGTGGTATCGCTTTATTGGAGGAGCTGGACGGATGATGGCGTCGTATTGCATTCCCAAATCGAGTTGCAGTACCCATAGATCTTCTTGGGTAAATGGTGATCATCCGACTAGTCTCTATGCCACGGTGACAACAACTGTATGCATGCACTGGAGTTCAACCTGCTGCGAAAGATCCTACCCCGTTAGCATAACACGATGTGATGGCTACTACGTGTATAAACTGCAAAGGCCCACATCATGTTATGAGCGTTACTGTGGTGTTTTAGGTGAATGTTCGAAAAAAAAAAAAATACTTTTATACCTGTATTTCTTTTAATGACGTGCAAGAAGATTTGTCCTCCGTGCAATCAACTAAGAGAGTTTCCCTTTTCATGGGATGGCACTCCAACCTACTTATTTCGTGCTGCGTTAAACAATGCCCAAGAAGTACATTTGTTTTCGTCACTTTGGGCAGGCCCCAAAATTGCTTTTTCCATATTTTCTCATCTTTTTTTTCCTTTGTGACGCAGATGCGAATGATGCGTGTTTTGGAACCGCAGGATCAGACGTCTGTGCTTGTAATCCGGGTTATTCAGGAAATCCTTGTTCCGGTAGGTTAATACAAATACTTACACTTAGATTCGTAACGTCCTACTGTATCTGTGTCATGAACAGGATACGGCCATCATCATCATCGTTATCATCATTTTATTTGATAAAGCACGTTAATAGGCGCACACATGTGTTTTGACGTTGATTCTTTAGGGTAACTGATTAAAAGACCCTTCTTCTACTTTCTTTCTTTCTGAAAATTCATTCAGGATAATCATTCAAATCGTATTAGTTCGTCAATTCTTAAATTGAAATTTCCCTGTTCCATCATTATCGTCTTGTGCAGCTAATTCTATTTGAATGAACTGAATTCTGTACAACTGCCAAGTGAATCAACATAGCTCCAGGAGTACTCCAAGTTAATACATCAGACTTTTTCGCTGGTTGANCCCCCCCCCCCCCCCCCTTTTTTTTCACTTATCACAGGCACCCAATTCATTCTTTTTGCCCAAAATTCTATTGGACTATAATTATTCAGGCTTCCCTGACTGGATTTACACACGTTATAACTTCGATAGGCTCAACTTTTCCATCAACGAGCACAATGATAATATATATAAAAAGATAATAGTGATAATGATAATAATGACGATAGTGACGATGATGATGATGATGACGATGATGATAACAAAGTTAATTTCCAATAAAAACTAAAGGCAGCAAAACTGTTTACAAAATCATCAAAATAATCAATAAAACTACTTATTTAAGAAGTGGACTTTTTAATGTCCATTAAAAGACTCAAAGCTTCACATCTCTTTCGTATGACTATCCACAGAGGTCCAAAAAGGAAGTTACAAGCGATTCTGACGATTCACACTCGTACACTCGTAGCTCATAAACATCATCAAATATCAGAAACCTTCACTTGCAAAACACTTGTGAGCAATTACGCGATCGCCTGCAAATTGTTAAATTCAACTTCGTATTAGTACTTCGCTTCTTGAATGGATGAATGGTCAGGAGCAGGAGTATAAGTGTGAGTAAGGCGTCTCACCCGGCGTTATAAGCTTTTATTTATTCTTTTTGACAGACGTAGACGAATGCACGGTAGGTACCCATGATTGCCATGCGTCAGCCTCTTGCACGAATACCGCAGGTTCTTTTACTTGTTCCTGTAACCCTGGTTACACAGGCGACGGCAAAACCTGTAGCAACGGTAAGCTGTCTCCTTTCTCTTAAAAACCCTCTTAACCCACTAGGAAGAAAAACTGTCGGGATTGCCTGTCTTGTAAATCTAACTTTGTCTTCCTTATAAAACTATTGTCTAGTAAGTACACTTCGGTGATCAATGCTCATAAATGGGTAAAGAAAGGCCTGAATAAAAATGTAATTGTCGAGGGACATTGATTTCACAGCTGCCATAAGTCGCAATAACATATCATGATGCCTTCAAAACCAACAATACTGTAGTACACGAAAAGCCATACCACCAAATCTATTCATTCATTGCCCGTCCTTAAGATCCAAGGATGGCAACGCCTATTTCCCTGTCGTAAACGGTTGTTGCCATTTTCAACGGTCGATGCCACCATTGATAACCAAGTCTTTAGTTATGGTAGATATAGATGTAATACACTGGAACTCTGCCTTACGGCCACCTCGTTATTACGGTAAATACGGTCACCCGTTAATGCAGCCATTTTTTTTGGCATTGGTGAACGTACTAACGGGTTTCCACTGTATATTCCACTGGGTTAAGTTACAATAAGGCAAATAATATTTTTTGAATAGCCTTAGAAAGAACATATGTGATAGCCCAAGTTTGAATTTACGCTGAAAGTTATGGAAAGGGCTAGAGGGCCACCCATTATAGATGTATCAGTTTAAAAAGACGTACTTAAAACTGTTCGAAATTTTGGCGGGTCGGTGTGGTAGTGTAGTGGTAAGGACGAGAGATTAGCTTATGGTCCGGGTTAGACCCAGGGTTGCGATCTTCTTTTGTTTTCATAGAAACTTCTCAATAAAAGGTCCAAAAAAATTGAAGTGTCTTTTAGAAGACAGCGATAGTTTTACGAAAAGAAAACTTGAGACTGCGTTTGCGGCGAAAACGTTGTTGTTTTGCTAATCTGTTAAAACATATTGCTTTTTCGACGTTCTTGTTGCTGTCGCCGTCGTCGAATCTTTATGTCCTCTAATTTATTAAAGGTGAAGAGTGCAGAAATTTTAATAAATGTTACTATTCCACTCAAAAGCCCGGCCCAGGCCGCATGTGACAACTGTAGCCCTGTCAATTTTTTTTGGCTTATCGTCACTTACAACTCAATTGCAGAAAATCCAGCATGTACCGGATACGCACAACTTAGCACGGCAGATAGGCATGTCTCTTCGTATAATATTTCCATTGCATTATGCGACTCCGGCATCGTAACTCAATGGTATCGCTTCACCGGTTCGGCTGGTACCTCTATGCCAGAAAGTTGCCCAGCGGAATTCCAATGTACAACACATGCTCCTGGATGGTTAAACGGAATACACCCGACAGTTGCAGAGGGCGAAGTTACCAGAACTGTATGCTATCATTATAACGGCTCATGTTGCTACTGGAGCAGTACCATAAAAGTCCTTAACTGTGGAGGATTTTATGTGTACGAGTTAAAACCTACAACGGGCTGTTCACTGAGATACTGTGGTACAAATGTGGGTGAGTGCAGCAGTTAAGTCGTAAGCACAAAATTCAGCACAGCTGAATCACCAGCGATCTTTGTTAGCATGCCATTCGAGGCGGACAGGCTAAAAATACCTGTTTTTTATGGAAATATCTGAATTTCGTAGCGCTGTCTCATTTCCGCACCAGAGGCTGGTAATTACGTCGAGGTAAAATGATTCAGTCAAACCCGTATAGATACTAATTTAGGTGTATCTCAGGCTTTATTTGAGCCCCAAAAGAGACTTTAAGTTACAACATGCAAGAAATTCCTATAACAAATTATGAGCAGTTGTTATTTCAATTGCGCGAAAATACGGCGGCGTTTTTTTGTATATATTTCATTACACAGCCTCAAAAGGTGGCTTCATTTGTTAAAAAAAAATAATAATAATAACAGGGTTTCTGCCGTAAACAGACTAATTGCGACCAAAATCTGCAATTTACACCCCCGAGTAAGACAAAGAGCATCTACAGCATCAGGGCCATTGTGGGTTAGGAAAACATGGGCTCGAATCTCATTGAGGATTTCTTTTTACATGGGCTTGAATTGCTTGTATAACTAGGATAATCATTTCCCTATTTAAATTAATTTGACACCTCCAGTTTAACTATGATTTTTTTACACGCATTACATACATCATCTGGAAATAAGATCATAGTATCATAGTTGTAATTTGGCTACTTTTGACAGCTCCTAGTACAGAGCCACCTCCTGAATGTCTCTCACAAGGATACACCATACTCAGTGAAGCTAATAGATACTGGAATAACGAGGATGGAGGCCCTTACTGTGATCGAGATCCTGGCAATATTGTTAGTAATCAGTGGTACCGCTTTGAAGGGGCTGCTGGTGTCAGGATGGCTTCCTACTGTATCCCACAACAAAGCTGTAATACCAATAACGCTGGCTGGGTTAATGGAGCTCATCCCCATGTCAAGTATGAGAGAGCGTTCAGAGATGTCTGTATTCATTCGGGTGAAAGTTGCTGTAGCCTTTCCTATCCAACTGAGATAAGAAACTGTAGCGGGTTTTACGTTTATAAGTTGCAACAACCGAATGGATGCGCCCAACGCTACTGTGGTGTGAACGGTGAGACTTACTCTTATTCTAGAGCAAAATAGTTTAAAATTTCACAAAGTCAGTTACATCTTAATTGGCGTTATCTCTTCGGGCGAAAACTTTTTCAGTCAATATATTTCTACCTGGATTTATGAAAACCGGGTTAGTAAACATTTGGTAATTTCTCTCAACTCCCCATGTCTTAGCTTGTTTACTGTGATGTTTGCTTATGTCGCATCTTTATTTTGGTTGTTTCGTGGTTAGGGATTTGTGAAGATTTGGCTGTACACAGAATTTTGGGAAATTCGCGTTCTTTCTAACCACCCCCCCCCCTCTCCCTCCCTCCCTAGAGGGTGTGTTTCCGTCCCTTCCCAGAATTCTCTGTTTAACACACGTGACAGTTATTTATTTGAAGCCAGTGCGCGCCTAAAGCTAGTTTTGGCGCCGTTTAGCAGTTTATATTTCGTTATAGGTCACCTTGAGAAAAGTTTCCCGGAGAGCATCATGCAAAGCTCTCAGATGGACAAAATTAATACGATTCGCAGAGTCTACATCGTCCAGTATCGTATCGTTTTCTGGTTTCATTTGGCTAAACGGATCAATCACCCTAGCTTGTTCGCTTTTCTTGAGTGACACTAATTAAGGTCTTTAGCCTCGGAAACAGGGTTCTGGTAGTCAAATCTATTAGGAAGTACTCTAGGAAGTAGGCGAGCAGTTGTTGGTTTTTATTGAGAGGAGTATGGTAAAATAAAGAAAGTCATCTAATAAAGTTCGAACACCAGCTACAATTCTATAACATCACTGTCACCCGAAAGAAACTTTAGTAGGAATGAAATTACTGACCTGACGTCAAAAAACCAAGTAATTTTTAAAGGCTTAAAATGACTTAAGTGAACTTCAGTAAGTAAACGTCTTTTTTTTTTCGTTTCTTACAGTGCTTTTGTAATTGAATTTCGTTTTTTTTCCCATGACCAGACGAGAACGATGCGTGTGTTGCTAGTCCTAGCTCGCCAACGTGTGGCTGCCTGGTGGGTTATACCGGAATCCCTTGCACCGGTGAGTTACATTGCAGAATCTGATATATCAAGAGAACCTGTAGTGAGTGATCCCCCATCTTTTAACGCTTACTTACTCAGCTATCTGAAATCTTTTCTCGTAATTATATGTGACCCTCCACAGGATTTTAATGCTAAAGGTGAAAGCACGCGCACGACACGCTTTCACTTTAAAACAAAAGAATTTATTTTAACACGCTTTAGCACGCTTGCAATCTTGCCTCATTAGCAATTTCTTTTGTTTCAGAGGACACGCTTGAGACAATTAGGCGTGAGCAAGTCGAACAAAAGAGCGTGTTAAAGTTTTCAAACAAAAGCTCCGTGCGAAAAAGCACAACACGCTTTCAGTGTGCACAAAAGCACGCAAGGCGTGTTATCTATAAGCTAAATAAATTTCCTCTACAAAAAGGAACCGTAAATGATTATGAACGGTGCCCTTTTTTGGTAACTATCGAGATGGTGTGTCCTACTGGATTTATGGGTAGAACTATATTAGCATTGCAAAATCAAAGTTCTTTCCAGAAATGTTTACTGACAAAGCTGTGCTAAGGTTATCTTAACTTTCCTTAATTTAAAACACATTTGCAGTTTTCTCAGAAACAGTGATCTTTCGGACTTAAGACACTTTCTTGCCGATCGCAGCAATCGCGATCAAATATAATAGAAATCATCAAGTGCTTTCCCCTTGCCAAATTGTAAAATCTCTTTTCATTTTTCAGTTTCTATCTATTATTTAGTTAATGTCTTTCGTATTGTCGTTTTAAAAAAAACACATAAGAACTTACAGCGCTCCCAAATTTTATTTACAAGGTACAATGCAATCTTATCATGTTAACATATAATGCTTTTGTAAAAAAATGTGAAATATTTGACACACTTAATATTTCAGTAAAACTTGTATACAGGCACTTAAAATTGCTATTCTAGGACTGGTGGGGCCACTAAATTTTCTGTTCCGTCTCGACAGAATTCTCTTATTTCCTTAAACAGGTAGTGAGCACGTTCTCGGCTGATCCCGCTTGGGGTGATTATGGGTGGAAGCTGTCCGCCTCCAGGGAATCTTGCATCGTTTCTTAAAATGTTTATTGCTATTTCTTCAGAGTTCCAGTACTTCTTGCAGAAAATAGTTCCCGGAAAGTCTTTGTGGAAACGAAAATGATGATATGATTTGATCTTAGGGAGTTTCTTAAAAAACTGTGAAAGATATTTCGTCCAGTCAAATGGCCACGGTTACTATCAAATTCCAAAACAGTCTCAATTGGTATATTTGATTCACTTCGACCAGTTATCAATGCTGATTAAATCCGCTGAAAACCCAAGCCATTTTTATCATCTTAGCGGTTTTAGTAATCAAGCGTGTTCAGCGTGTCTTACCCAAATTGCACGCTAACCGTGCTATAATTCGCACACTTACCGTGACATATGGCACGCTACAAAAAAACAAAAGGTCTACCGTGTTCAATTTGCCAAAACAAAAGCAAGTGTGTCCGTCTTTGTTTTTTCAATTTAATATGCGCATATCCGTGATCTACGGCACGCTAAGCGTGTCGTGCAAGCGTACTAGGTCGTGCGCGTGCTTTCACCTTTAGCATCAAATTCCTGTGGAGGGTCACATATGATGGCTCTTAGGTGGAACAAAACACTTACCAGAGTCCAGAACACTACACAGAATCTAAAACACATCTACGAATACAAGCTACGTCCCAGAATCCAAAACACGTCCACACTTCCCAGAAACCACACCTGGGACGTGTTTTGGATTCTGGGACGTGACACCGTAAAATAACCTCTACAAAGCGAAGCCGTCGTTTGTCGTACTTCTTGTAGTCTTCGTCTCCTTTAAATGATCACGGCTTTTTTCACCCCCGCGAGGAACCACATACACTTTGCACGAGTGATGAGTACTTGCCTACAAAAAGACACAATCATTCGCGGGCTATTCGTCGTCTGAAGGATGCTTCTTCAAATAGCACTTTTCCAGGAGCCCATCAAATGGGCTCCTGCCTTTTCTTAATTTTCTCTTCTCAAATGGTCAAGAGGTCAGTTGGTCATCCCATGTTTTTTGCATCGCCCAATCAACGGCATCAAAGAAAATACCAGATCGGTTAGGACTTCGTACGACAAACATTCCAGGCTACTTCTACATAATCTTACACAATGCTTTCAAGCTTCCGCTTTCCTTTCTGCTCTTGTGCAGACACAGTTTGCAACCCTTAAAGAAACTTTATGTTTCTGATCTGTTTTTGAATAATGTTTCTTTCCTTTTTTTCAACAGATATTGACGAATGCCTTGATACTTCTCACAATTGTCACTTGTCAGCGAATTGTACCAACAACGCGGGCTCCTTTTCTTGCTCATGTCTCACGGGATACACTGGGGATGGCATATCTTGCAGTGGTAAATATACTCTTGAAATTTTTACCATTTCCATGCCCATCAGCCAAACGGACTCCATATTTCGGATCTTTTTTGCAGACAGGAAATATATTTCTTGTAAAGATTATGCGCTTACAACGGTACACTTCTTTTCAACGCGAAAAATATTGCTTTTCAGGTAGTGACTACTTGGCGGTTATGTTATCTTTTATGACTTCTCTCATCTTTTCCCATTTTTTGTTACTTACACTTCACAATTTAATGGCATGGCGACTATTGTGTTGTATATAGAGACAATAGCATTTTTAGCCAACAGACGCCCTGAATAGTACGGGTCCCCGACCTTGTTCTAGCTATATTGCAACCTTGTTTATAAGCGGTAGATTCATCGTCGTCGAGGCAGGCATGTTTGAGCTACAGTTTTTTAATATGGATTTTTCTCGATTTCTGTGTGCGATTACAGATATTGATGAATGCACGGCCGAAAACCATGACTGTCACCTAAATGCAGTGTGTAGCAACATACAAGGCTCATTTTCGTGTAACTGTATCCAGGGGTACACAGGGGATGGAAAGCAGTGTGCTGGTATGTTTCTATTCTAGCAGTGCGTAATAGTACCTTAATTAAAATTTGACCGTGCGTCAGTTTACGTACCATTCTCGCTGCTATAGTTCGTTCCACCCTAACTTTAAAAGATCCAATACTTTGCTGTAAAATGTGGAACAGTAAAAGAGTTTGAAAGTAATAATTTTCGATAAAGTAAGCTCAATTCATTAATTTTTACAATCTGTGTCATCTTAATTAGCTCATTAAGTGTCCAGAACGGCCTTACTTTGTTAGTTTACTCTAATGCCTTGGATAATATGTAAAGGAGAGATTGTTTTGGTCTTACTCAAAATGATCTAAAATCAATGGGAAACATGGCAAAAATTTCCAGAAGACAAGTTCAGACCAGCAAATGTATTTGTACAGACACAGATGAATGTGCAGAAGGAACCCACAACTGCCATGGAGTGGCTCACTGTTACAACAATGAAGCCTCGTTCACATGCCAATGTCGGTCTGGTTACACGGGTGATGGACTGACTTGTAGCCCGCTTGGTGAGTTACTTAATATATTAATCTTTGCGAATACCTTTTAACTTGAAAGAAGGTGCCCACCTCGTTAAATTCAATAGTTTATGGTAGTGAATTATAATTCCCAGGAAGAATCTACAGTTATAATATGTTGATGATTTTGTCAAGTGAAAGGCATTTTTTTTTACAATTTTATAGTTCAATAGATACTGAAAACCTGGCCCATTTTGTAAAAATCGAAACATAGTACTGTTTTAGCCCACTCTGTTGCTCTTTTCACGGCAATACAAAGACTGGTCAATTCCTAGTATCTTAGAATACGGACTATCATAGACTATACTATGATGTATTTAGCTCAAATAAGGAATACCGTGGGCAAATCGCATTCTTCCTAACATGCCTTTAATTCAATAGGTGACTTTTCAGTAACTATAGCGAATATATCTAAGGATAACAATAAGCCTACTGCAGTCAAGCGATCTGCCAAAAGTATCCAAACAGCGGTAATCAAAGGTCTACCAGCAGGTGCTAAAGTGTTGTACAGTGTATTGGAGTGGCGCCTGATAAGTGAGGCAGAATTAGCAGCCGCGGAGTCGGCAGAGGGCGAATTAGTAAGTGAAGGAACCGCTGAGTGGGAAATCGAGAGGAGGTCTTTACCTGCGGGAAAATACCAAGTCAAGTTTCATGCGTCCATCACAATCGGGGATCCGAACTTTCCACAAACTATTCAGGCATTTGACTACGGCTTTATTGAGATAATTTCAGGTCCTTTACGCGTTGTTGTGGACGGTGGAAGTTCCGCTCGATGGGGATCTAACGAGATGGTAACAATTGATGGTTCTCTGAGTTACGATGAAGATGTTGGGCCTGGAAGTCACTCTGGGCTCAATTTCACTTGGTCATGCCGCGCTCAAGGGCAAAATGCATCAATGAGCTATGACTGCTTTAGTGCTTTTTCTCAGAGAGGAGATTTGAATTTAACTTCCGTCACAATAGACACCAGTGTTCTCGAAGTAGGACATAGCTACATTTTGCAGTTAACTCTTTGGAAAGATGTAAGAAGCTCATCTGCTGAAATGACTTTTGAGATAAACACCATTAACTTATGAATTTCGAAATGGTGACGATCCAATTTCCTACGGTATTTCCCCAGTTTCTCCGAAAACAGTATTGCCTGCAGGAGATCCTGAAAACAACTATAAGATAACAATTAATGTTGTCATTAAAAATGCAGTTGGGGTGAAGGTGGTTTACTCGTTTGAAATAAAGGTGAGATAAGTAATAGTTTAAGATATCTGTATTGATAGAGTTTGATGTAGCTTAAACCACTAGTGTCGCATATTCCATCTGCCTAAAACGGTCAATGTCGATCAGGACGACAATCGACTTTAACAGGGTTTAACGATCAGTAGCCTCACTGTCGACATTAATACCATGCATTAGAAACATATGAATAAGCAATGAGGTGAAATATAACACTTTGATGCTGCATTGTTGACTTCAGCCAGATTCCGATACTAAAAATATTTAAACTCATAACACTTACGTCTAACTTCTACTGTACATGTAATGTCTATCTCTTTGCATTTCAATTTGAGGCATTGAAATTGGACTACAGTCTTAACTGTGATGGATTTGAAACTTACACCTTATGTATGTAAGTCTTGACTGATTTTTTCAGGTCACGCCGTCTTCAAAACTTGATCCTTGCCAATCGTCATTGGAACAAGTCACCAGCGAATTAGAAAACTTACTTCTCGGGCCTGAAAATGAAGTTGACGAATTTCTATTTAAAGGCGAGATAAGTCAGGCCGCGCAGCTTTCGTTATCGGTCCTGGCCTCAGCTAAAGAAAAAACAGAGTGTGGACAAAACGTTCCTGCTGATATTCAGTACCAGGTGAGAAAAGTGAATCAATGTAGTTAAGCTTCAAGACACTTCTGATCTATTGTCAGTGTTCCCATAAAAACTCTCGCGTTCCTTTTCATGCGCCATGAAAAAAGGAATGTCTAGTAGCCGGAGGTAGTTGTTGGCTTCACACTAGAATTCAAGCTAGTTTTTCAAGTAAACACTCGATTCAAGTCTTAAAAACATGACTTCACACTTCTCGACAAAGTATATTGCTTGAAGTATTAAAAAGCTGTCAAACTCTCCGTTCTTTAGAATCTTGGAACCGCTGCACGTAAAGATCGTGCACATGGGTTCTACTTCTTATTGGCCAAGTGTGTTCTCAAGTGTGGGGTAGACCATACGAACGTTTCCATGCCCACCAAGTCAAGTTGAAGCGAATAGGTAATTCTACCCCTTTACACTCAAAGCAGGTTCCAAGTACACTTACATTATACTTGAAGCTCTAGTGTGAAGCCAACCAGTATTCCGATTCTTGTGGAATCTAGAAACGTTTCCCGCTTTGCTTGATTCTTCGACGTACTGACCCACTTTACTTTAGTGCTTCAAGCAAGTGTTATGATATTCTTTCCAGATAATGTGTGCTATTGTAACAAGGTTTACAGCGATACCTCCTGAGAGCCTACAAATGTCTCTCCTGTTTGGGTCAGTTGTAAAGGCAGCAACGGACGACAGTCAGCTTAAATGTGATGGATTCAATGTTTTGGTAAGTTTTAAACGAAGAAAAAAATCTTGTCGTAATATAGTCTATTTCTATAATTTTGAATATCATTTTCTATGGCCGTTGGCTCTCTCTTGGCTCTCCTTCCATGTAAGGCTGATCCGTATATCATTATGTAAATATTTCCAATAAAACCTTAATATCTAAACTTAGAGTACATGCTGGATGTAAGATTGCAAGATGCATACTCTTCTCCAACATAACTATAAAAAGTTGTGACATTTATTGTATCTCGCTCTTTTAGGAGTCAACGAGGAAATTAACAAATTACATAAGCTTGCTCCTAGCATCATCTCTCGCAGATGTGGAGGAACCGTTCTCAGATGAGATTCAGGATGCAGCTGCAACGACAACAGAACTTTTGGGAAATGTTCTTAAATCAGCATCTTCTACCGATAACACTGGAGTGGGGGGTAACGTCTCACAATCCAAGGTGAGAAAGTGATACGCGAAGTAATCACTGATCCCAGCATCTGACAACCGAATGGCTAACCATTTGCGTTGGTACCCGACATTAGATTAGTTAACCGGGATTTGATTCCTGTCCAACCAATTCTCGGCGTCCTCGTAAACAATTGAGGAGAAGGCGTTGCTTTTGTTTAGACGGCAAATAGTTAGAATTCCCTTTTAGTCCTTTCGGGTAAGGACGGAAATCCGCAAGTCCCTTCTTTCTGTACTTTCACTTTACATGAAAGGAGTGACTATGGCCAAAGAGACTCTCTGGCAGTGACAACCGCTAGTTTTACCTGTTTTTGTCCTTCAGTTGGAACACTGTAGGGGATGATCTCATTAAGTGGTAGCCCTTTTGCCCACCTTCAGGAGCCGTAATAATTGCAAATTGGGTATGACTGTGAGAGGAAGTATGAAGGATGCATTACAGAATAAGGTTGTACTTGGCCTGTCTCACCACCCAGCTTTGGTTTGTCCCATACTCGCGACGAGTATGGGAACGACCTCCTTTCATGACATTCACTCGCTAATACTTACTAGTAATCCAAACGCGAAAATAATTACTAGTTTGATGATACAGAAAACACATGGGCATAAGCAATAGATAATACTGGGACAAAGAGGGAACAGAAGTCTAATTACTGGGACGTCCGTACATTGTAATAAATAGTTTGAAACGTCATCAAGTCCACGCGCTAATGCCTCGAAGCACACAATGCAGAATATTGCGGTGGCGACTGTTAAATTCTCTCTTGACGACATTAAATTAAAGTTTGCCGACCTTCCTGGAAACCAACTTCTGATTAACTTAGCGTTTAAATGGTCTAAAAATAACTCTGATGAAATTCCCATACACCAATGGCTAGGCAGGGCATTCCCTCTCTGTGTCCCATTGTTCTTGGCATAAGTTCATTATTTTTTGCCATGGCAATAGAGCTTTCCCGTGCATCACAGCTTCAAGAAAACTTTAAAAACCGCGGTAACTTTTTCTTGTGATGTGTTGAAGCCTTTTTTTTATAATTTTTTATGCTTACTAGGAAATTATTTTGGGGGGGGGGGGTTGTTGCCCGATTTACAGTAATTAGGCCTTACAAAATCCTACACTGCAGGTGTCACTAGCAAGACGTTCCTTGTTCTTGTCGTTGTTGTCCCTTCAAGGATTTTACTAGCAGAGAAAAGTTATATTCCGTCCAATATTATTTTATCATTGGCAACACAATACCCAATTCTGTACCTTACACTGACTCCTAGGCTGACGCAGAGGACGCTCTACAACAAATTAATGACATCGTCGACTCCATCTCATCTCGGTTAGTAATATCTGAAAGACTGGACATAAAGAAGAACGACTTATCGATTTCACTGAGAAAGGTTGATTCAGATCACCTCAATGGGCTTAGTTTAGAAGAAGGACTTACACAGTTTGCATTTCCGAGTAATCTAAACCTTAGTGCTGACGGCGAAGTAAATGCCAAGGTAAAGAAAATAAAACTATAATCTTTTATAATTATGATAACATTGGTTTACAAGTAAATTCCATTTTGTACCGTGTCTGTTCTTTTCCGCGGCGCTAAAATGTGGTAGGAACAATTGTAAGAATGACATCTGTAATTGATTCCACAAATCCCTAAAAACCATGGTAGTAAACCGTGACTTTAAATGGGCGTACCACATTGCTAAAGCATATAGTATAAGTGAAGTTTTACAGGTACAATTTATTTACCAAAGGTCAGGCTATCGAAGATGCTAACTATGCTGCGCGTTGTAAAACGTTTTTGCGGTGGACATCGCTTAAAGGCACTTAGTTTTTTAAGCCAAAGTAAAAAAGTTAAAACTATTTCTTAAGCCAACCTTTCGAACGTATCGACGTAAGCGAAAGAACCACATATTTTCAACGTAAATGTTATGGTTCAAATTCAACCAATCACGTTAAAAGACGGTTAAATTAAATTATTTCCAATATTTTCTTTTAGATGATGACTTTTAATTTCAACCCATTTCCTGGGGACTCAAGTGGTGCAGCTATCACATCTAGCGTTTGTAGCCTGGAACTTTCAAGTAGCGGAAATGGGACGTTAAACGTATCGGATCTCGATGAAGACATTGAGATTGATATCCCTCTTAATCCTAGTAACGGAGAATCCGCTGAGCCAACCGGTTCTTTTCTCACCCCGAACAAGTTGACCATCCACAGCTACTTCGCTGAGCTAGCTAACGTCCCTTTGTCGCTGTTCCTCGCAGGACAAGATCAAGATGCTGTAGTAGAGGTGCTAATAAAATATGGATCAAGGCCATCGTTGGATGACTTTGATGAAAACTTCACTATCACTTTAACCGCATGTCAAAGTAATGCAACCACGATAAATGAAAACCAAACAGGCTGCGGTTCTCAATTACAGACAACGATTACGGTTACCCCTCCAGAGCAAAGTTTAATTTACGTGGGAATCTTGACATTTGGCGAGAAAAATGTCACTGAGCACTCCAGAAAAAGACGGTCCTGTTTTGGAGGAGGTAGACAAAAACGATCGTGTATTGGTGTTAAGGATCCGCCCCTAGAAGGCTTTAACAAGTCTGTCATTCCAAAGTATGATCCATTGACAGATGTAAATTACACTTTGACAATGAGCCAAGCAAATTGTTTGTACTGGTCTACTACGATGGAAAAGTGGACGTCCGATGGATGTAAGGTAAGCTATCGTCGAGATATCGATAAAGCATGGTTTATTGAGGATAAAGAGCATCAAATCCTTATTAGGCAATAGAGCGTTTTAACATGACGTCACGGCCGCTATTTTGGTGATTCAAAACAATGAAACGGCGGCCGTGTCGGTGTTGCAAACCATTCCTGTGGGAGTTCAACTCTTTCTTTTATGTAAACGCTTTTTTAGTGTATAGATGCTGGTCACGTGGGTTAAAACACTCTGTAAGTCCAAATGGAAACCCTTACAGTTTTGATGGATGGTTAGTCACTCTGAAATTTATATGAATCCTATTCCTTGGAGATTAGTCTACCATCACAAATTAAACAACACGTGGGTTAAAGTTATCATTCTATTGGGTCCTTATTTGGTCTTTCGTGCCTTAGGTTGGCCTTGGCTCTGACAAAAAGAAGCTGAAGTGCCTTTGCAATCATTTAACAGCGTTCGGAGGAAACTTTATACAGGCGCCAAATCCCATAGATTTCGACAAAGTGTTCGTGGAATTTACAAGACTAGGAGAAACTGGAAACGTAGCCGTGTTGATAACGATATGTGTCGTGTTCCTCCTTTATTTTGTGGTAACTGTCTTTGCAAGACGAGTGGACAAACGTGACGAAAATAAGGTATGAAAATAGCTCCGATCCATAAGAAATAAATGACATGCTCTAGAAATATCTAGTGCAAGAAGTAATTTAAAATTTCCAAACTAGCGTTTACTTTACCAACAATCGGCGACAAAATGAGTTGAGACACTTCGCCCAAAAGTAGGCTTTTTTACGATTTATGAACTTCAAAAGAAGGAAATATAGCTTTCCTCCCCCATCCCGTCTATACAATGTTGAGCCCTTGTTCTAGCTACCTATAGCAAACAACAAACACCCCAACTTTGAGGGGTGCGGATTCTTTTGTTCTCCGTAGTCACCCTATTTAAGTACAATTTCTCAACAATTTTGTCGCCGATTGAAGATACTTCAAAAACAATTAGTAAATATATATAGCTCGAAGAGGCAGCGTGGCGTCGCACTCGCAATCCTGCAGTCCCGGATTCGGGTCCCGCTCCGACCACAAGCTGGTTTTGTTTCTCTTGAGCGTAGGGGATCAGGAACGAGATTGGTTAATAGCCTGGATATAGCGAAATACCGACCCAAAAACTGGCATCTTGAGCATAACCCTTTCAGTACCCGAGATAGGCGTTGTATACTAAAAGGTCCAAGAAGCTAAGGTCGTAGTAGGTCCTTTGAACGTTACTTTTTTTATGACAAAATATTACAACTTCAATCAAAGTAGAATTACGAACTTCCAAATAAGGACATCTGCTGTCAAGTGTAACCAACAGATATGCTCCAAATATGGGGTCTATCTTGTATGCCTTCTCTTCTGATGCTTCTCATAAAAAGTAAGACTTGGACTGGAAAAAAAATATTCAAAGAAGCGGCTAAAAAAAGACGTCTCAAGATTGGCCTGGACTGGACTGGGTAGGGGTATCAATATACCCCTAGCGTTCCAATAAGTGACTACAATGGAACCTGTGAAAGGAAAAAATACTAGTGAGGGTTCTAAAATTTATTTATTGGCCATGTGAAAATAGGATGGGTAAATAAATTAATTAACCCGGAAAAACGTACCTTTGGCCAATCTTTTAAAAACCTGAAAATAATCATTGAAAAACCAATGAAAGACCTTCGTTATGTGGTTGGTAAGAAAGCATTGTGACATAACATTTATCTGGCTATCCACAACATGTAAATCATTCTGATATTCTATTTTGCGACGTTTTCGTCCCTTAGATTACCCCTCCGAGGACCGTAGTAGTTAATGAAGGCGGAAGCTATGTCTACGAAATGGTGATACGTACAGGTGTTTGGAAAGATTCAGGTTCTACTGCGAACATATCACTTTGTATAGACGGCAAGATGGACGAAAGCAAGGAAATCCATTTGCGACGTAGGGGAGAAAAGCCTGAACTATTTTCCCGTGGTGGTGTTGACGGTTTTGTGCTAACAACCAGTAACACTTACGGACCCCTGAAGGCAATAACGTTATCTCATGATAACTCTGGCAACGATCCATCGTGGTTTCTTGAAACGTTGATCATAAAGGATAAACAAACTGGGGAAGTGTGGAATTTCTTAGTGAATAGGTGGCTTGCTGTTGAAAAGGGTGATGGTCAAATACAAGTTACAGTGCCATGTTTCAACACAAGTGATTTTGGATTCTCAGATCAGGTGCGATCGATGGCCCCTCGAATTTTAGCCGATAGTCATATTTGGTTGTCAGTTGTTGGCAAAGCATCGAGCAGCACATTCACACGAGTGCAAAGAGTGTCTTGTTGCCTTTCCGTTCTTTTTACTGCCATGATCGCAAACGCCATGTTCTACAATATTGGCGGGGAATCACTAGCGGCAATTCGGGTTGGACCATTTAAGTTCTCGTGGCAGCAGATCGTCATAGGAGTTCAAAGCGGAGTGATTGTTGCGCCAGTGAACATCCTGATTGTACTACTCTTTCGCTTGAGCAGGCCAAGGCAGCGGAGAGATGATAAATACAAAACTGGCACGGATTCATTTCATCTTATTGAGGAGGCGAGGAAATCGAGGTTTACACTGCCCCACTGCTTCATCTACATCGGATGGTTCCTTTGTATCACCACGACACTAACAAGTGCCGCTTTCACGCTTTTTTACAGCCTTATGTGGGGAAAAGAGCTTGCCGAGCAATGGCTTGCATCCATAATGACTTCTCTAGCTGAGGATATATTCGCTGCGCAGCCAATGAAAGTGTTACTAGTTGCTTGTGTAATATCCTTGTTGACAATCCGACGAAAAAAGGGGTGTAACGCTGCAGTTAGAGATGCAGAAACCTATGGACAAATGAGCGATGGCGAGTTCGATGATGATCCAAAGAAAACGTTGAGACGTTATGAACTTTCAAAGATGCGCGACAACAAGAAAAAGGACGTGAAACTACTAGGAATGATGAGACAAATAATTCTGCATACCTTATTCGTATTCCTCATGGCCATCACTTGCTATGGGAACAAAAACAACAACCGCTTCCTAATGACAGCAGCGGTGAAGCAACCGTTTCTAAAGTTTGACAAGGTAATTGCCTTTTCTTTCCGAGAGAAAGCCAATGATTCACAATTTACAGAATTACATTAGCAACTAGAGGTAACAGGTACACCCTGACAAGTACTAATCAGATCATAGGTTCTACTCCTATGGGGAATACTTTTGGATTTTTCCTTCCGAAACGCCTTTGTCAGTGACTGAAAAATTATCGTTCTCATGTTTTCACCTGATGCTAAACATTAAGCAAAAAAACATATATATGTAAGCCATGGCTTAAAATCGTTGTTAAAAGTAAAATATCGCTAGAATGTCAAAGCGACGAGGGTGGATAAGAGTTCACGCTTTTTTCTCCATGTACAAGCCAAAGGGAAGCGGAAATTGAACTAATTACTATCCATGACTTTATTCTAGTATCTGGTGGTGGCATATAAAACAGGACTTTGAATGGAGC
This sequence comes from Porites evermanni, assembly GCA_942486025.1. Classification (NCBI taxonomy): domain Eukaryota; kingdom Metazoa; phylum Cnidaria; class Anthozoa; order Scleractinia; family Poritidae; genus Porites; species Porites evermanni. Next base: position 80,656 of record CALNXI010002081.1, read on the forward strand.
ATCCCACATTGTTCCCCCTAGTTCAAAATAACAGTAGCGAAAGTGAATAGAAATTTTTTTATATAGGTCAACGTTACGTAACAAAATTATCACAATCTATTTCTTTTTCAACAGGTCACACATCCGGACGTACTGAGGGGATGGATGGATCAATTTTTCATACCAAACCTCTATGCAGGGTTCTGGTACAATAACCAAAAAGAGATTATGGAGGTTTACATACACAATAAAAAGTCTATTTTGCTGGGAATGCCACGAATGAGACAAGTTAGAATTAAGAGGAGTGAGTTCGAGTTTACTGTAAATAGAAAGATGAAGACCATATTAACTATAATTAGCCTAAAGGGACAAAAAACAATGCCACCGGATGAACGACCGAGCGCTTTAAAAAAACGTATTAAAGGAACATAAAGGGAACCTTTCAGTTGATCTGTTGACATGGCGAAAATAAAGTGCTGGCCTCTTCTTTTGCTTTGTCAGGAAAATTCTAATTATATCAGAGGGCGAAAAATTTAGAAACCGCCATCTCGCCTAAATCGGCTTTTTAAGAACACTTGTAAATAACCTTCACGCACAGCCGACTTTCTTAGTGACTTCTTATAGGGATTATTAATTGTTTATATTTTTCTTTAGTTGACTTTTTGACTTTTTTTTGAAGGCACTTGTGGAGTTCTTAGTTTCATCAACCCGCACTGCTATTATGACTACACTTTCGAAAACGAAGACAAAACCTTCATGAGTCTTCCGGGATGGAAAGAACTGCCTGTAAATACGACATGGCCTGATTCACTTAAGATGTGTCCACGACCATGGCGATACCAGAGTCCAGAACATCTTGGGAATGCTCTACCGACATGGGGAACTTTCAAGCTGTATAGTGGGGGTGGATACATAGCTGCCATGGGATATAACGAAGAAACTGCAGGTGGGGTAGTCAATGAATTACATGCTGAGGGATGGATTGATCAACAAACCAGACTTGTAGTTATTGAATTCACGGTTTTCAACATCAACACAAACCTAGTCAGCATCGCTTCTTTCTTCTATGAGGTTCTAGCTACTGGGGCTGCGTACACAACCAAGAAAGTGGAAACACTGGAGCTGTATAGTACAGAATCAGGCGCTCGAGAATTTTATCTCATTTGCCAGTTTCTCTTCATGTCTACGACACTTTATTACTTCGTATTGCTCCTGGTTAATCTTTTTCGCCAACGAATCAGCTTTTTTAAATCCATATGGAATTTAGTTGAATTTTTGCAAGTTGTTTCTTCTGTGACAACAGTAACATTCTACATGCTCAAAGCTAAAAGTATTTTAAGAAGTGTTAAAGCAATACAGTCTAATCCCTACGCAATCATTAACTTTCACACTGCACTGTCTTGGGCTGAGTGGGAAAATGCATCTATTGCTGTCGCCGTATTCATGGCAACGTTAAAGTTTCTCAATCTTCTTCGGGTTAACCCCCACGTCATATTTTTATTTTCATCTTTTCGCCAATCTGTTGGTCATCAATTATCCTTTATGTTCATTCTCCTGTTAATCTTCAATTCCTTTGCCATGTCAGGAATACTGATTTTTGGTGGGTCCATGTACGTGTATTCTAGTTATTTAAGAGCCACAGTAGGCCAATTTGAATTTCTGTTAGGTAAAGCAGTGCCGGTAGAAGGTCTTCGAGCTGAAAATAGAATTATCGGTCCCATATTTGCCCTGTTTTATGTGCTAACTTTGACCATTTTCCTCATGAACATGTTCATCTCTATGCTCAATGACGCGTACTCTGGTGCAAAGACAAATGTCGAAGATAGCGCTGAAGATCTGGAACTCTCACACCATCTTGAAGAGCGTTTGTTAGAACTTATGGGGGAAAGGAGAGGCGGACGTGATCTTACAAAGTTGTTCTGTGACGAAGCAATTTTCGTGAACATGTTCAGCTCCGAAGCAGAGCCATTCTGCAAGAATACTGAACGAATTCTTCAGTGCACATATGAGCGATTGATTAAAGTAGATCAGCGAATTGCCAAGCTTATTCGAATGACTGAGACGGAAGAAAACGGTCAGCTTGAGGAAGACCGTGAGCTTATTACCCTCATAAGTAAAATTATCTTCATTCCCCAAACTTGTGAGACTCAGGCTCAGGTTGCCTTTATGTACTAGAGAACTTAATTAGAGAGCAATTAAGAATAAAGGGCAAGAGAGGTGTCAGTTATGCACAATGAAGGAGCTTAGCTGAAACATTAATGGAATAATAAAGACCTCGTTGCATAAGTCTCCAATGCGAAATTGTTCTCGTGTTGAATAAGTCTTTAATCCTACACTTACAGACGGTTTGTTTGTGCAATGTTGATTTTGCTGTACCTTTTATTTCTAGCTAACAAAAAGTATGAGCGTAGATGATCGAGATATGTAGCCTTAGTCTAAAAACACCTATTTTCTATCTCAAAAATCATTACTTGAAAACCTTATTTCTAAGCCTATTTGCACTAAACCATAATTTACCAAATTGTACGATTGTGGGACCTTTTAAGAAAGCTATTTATTATAGCCAAAGAAACGCCTATTTTCTATCTAGGACATCAAAAGACCTTATTTTGAACCCATTTTGCTCTAAAACATAAGGCGGAAAAGCTGTTTTTCTATCAAGAATGTCGCCAAACATTCTTTTTTACCAATTTGGCCAAGAAAAGTAAAGGTGAAGAAATTTCACATTTTAGACGGAGATCATGGACTTACACCTTTGCAAAAATGCAAATTTTGAAACTTTTTAATATGAACGTTTTTGTACTCTAGATAGGCTATTCTTCTATCTTTCTCTATTTTCAACTTTGAAGCCATCCTACGAAAACATTGATATTAGGAAAGTTGCACAATTTGCTTTTTTACAACACGGTTATTCCATGATTTTGGTCACAAATTTCAAGCTTCCTCACCTTGACTTTTCTTATTCATAATCAAATTGATAAAAAAAGTGTTTAGCGAAAGAAAGAAAAAACACTTCCAAGACTACAAAAAAAGCAGATATTAGAAAGCTGAAAAATTTGCATTTTTTTCCAACAAAGGTTATAGTCCATGAATTTCGTCAAAAATTTGAAGTTTCTTCACCTTGAATTTTCTCCTTTAAATTGATCAAAAAGAGTCTTTAGTGACCTTCATGACAAAAAAAATCCTACTCTAGATTTAAAAAACTTGATATTTCGAAGCTTAAATTTTTTTTTATTTTCTGAAGGGGTTAGCCCATAAATTTGGTTACCTTGTTTTTTCTCGTTAAAATTGATCAAAAAGAGTGCTTGGCGACATTCAGGTGTTAGTCCATGATTTTAGCCAAAAATCTGAAGATTCATAAACTTCACTGTTCTTGGCCTAAATTGACGGGAAAAAGTGTTTACGACGTTTGTTGATAAAAATAACAGCATTTTATTAGCAAGCTGAAAATCTTTATTTTTGCAAAGTGGTAGGTCTATCATTTTCGTTGAAAATTTAGCATTTAATTCCTATCACTTTTCTCGGCCAAATACATTAAAAGGAGTGTTTGGCGACCTTTTTTATGGAAAAATAGCTTTCCTAGAATACAAAAACATTGATATTAGCAAGTTGCAAAATTTCTATTTTTTGTAAAGGGGTTAGTCAATAATTTTGGTCAAGCATTTCAAGTGTCCTCACCTTGTTTTTTCTAGTGCGAATTGAACAAACAGAATGTTTACCGACATTCTTGACACAAAAAACCTTTCCTAGACTACAAACGTTGCTATTTGAAACCTGAAAACCTGAAACCTTGACTTTTTTCTTTTAAATTGACCAAAAAAGACTACAAAACGTTGATATTTGAAAGCTAAAAAAATTCCATTTTTAAAAAACGGGTTAGTGAAAGCATAATTTTGGTCGAAAATTTGAGATTTCTTTACCTTCACTTTATTGATAAGTAAGAAAGTTTGCCAATGTTGAAAAATTTGCATTACTTCACTTTTCTCGGTTAAATTGATGAAAAAGACTGTTGACCGTCTTGATACAAAAACCTTTACTAGACTACAAAAACGTTCTTTGAAAGTTAAAAAGTCTGCGTTTTTGGCAAAGGGGTTAGTCCATAACTTTGGTAAAAAATTTCAACTTTGCTTACCTTACCTTTCTGGGTCAAATTGATCAAAAAGAGTGTTTGGCGACACTTTTGACAAAAAAACAACTTTGCTGACTACTAAAAGGATGATAATTGAAAGTTGAAAAATTTGTATTAATTGCAAAGGGGTTAGTCCATGATTTTGGTCAGAAATTTGAAGTTTCTTTACCTTGACTTTTTTCTTTTAAATTGACCAAAAAATACTACAAAACGTTGATATTTGAAAGCTAAAAAGTTTCCATTTTTAAAAAACGGGTTAGTGAATGCATTATTTTGGTCGATAATTTGACATTTCTTTACCTTCACTTTTTTTGGCCAAATTAAACAAAAAAGTGTTCGGCAATGTTCTTGATAGACAAAGAGCTTTTCTAGACTAAAAGAACATTGATATTAGAAAATTGCAAAATTTGCATTTTTTTGAAAAAGGGGTTAGTCCATAATTTTGGTCAAAAATTCCAAGTTTCCTTACCTTTCTTTTTTCTGGTACAAATTGCTCAAAAGGAGAGTTTAACGACAGCCTTGACACAAAAAAACCTTTTGTAGACTACGTTAACGATGATAATTAAAAATAGAAAAATTTGAAATATTTTGCAAAGAGGTTAGTCCATTATTTTGGTTGAAAATTTGACATTGCTTTACCTTCACTTTTCTCGGCTAAGTTGATCAAAAAAAGTGTTTGGCAATATTCTTGATAGAAAAAGAGCTTTTCTAGACTACAAAAACGTTGATCTTAGAAAGTTGCAAAATTGCCATTTTTTGCAAAGGGGTTAGTCAATAATTTTGGTCAAGAATTTTAAGTTTCCTCAGCTTGTTTTTCCTAGTCCAAATTGATCAAAAAGAATGTTTAGCGACATTCTCTATACTAAAAACCTGTTTTTACCCTACAAAAAAATAATAATAATTGGAAGTTAAAAATGTGCATTTTTTGCAAAGGTGTTAGTCCATGCTTTTGGTCAAAAATTTAAATTTTCTTTCCCTTCACTTTTCTCGGCCAAATTGATCAAAAGGAATGTTTGGCAATGTTCTTGATAGAAAACGAGCTTTTCTAGACTGAAAAAACATTGATATGAGAAAGTTACAAAATTTGCATTTTTGACAAAGGGGTTAGTTCATACATTTGGTCAAAAATTTAAAGCTTCCTCAACTTCTTTCCTCTGGTTTAAATTGTTCAAAAATAACTTTTAATGACCTTCTTGATACAAAAAACCTTTTCTAGACTACAGATAAGTTGATAATTGGAAGTTGATAATTTTTTGCAAAGGGGTTAGTCGATGATTTTGATCAAAAATTTGAAGTTTCTTTAGCTTCACTTCTCTCGGCCAAATTGCTCAAAAAGAGTGTTTGGCAATGTTCTTAATAGAAAAAGAGCTTTTCTCGACTAGAAAAACGTTGATATTAGAAAGTTGTAAAGTTGCCTTTTTTTGCCAAAAGGGTCAATAAGGGGTCAATAATTTTGGTCAAAAATTTTAAGTTTCTTCACCTTGTTTTTTTTAGTCCAAATTGATCAAAAACAATGTTTAGCGACATTCTCTATACTAAAAACTTGTTTTTACCCTACAAATAAGCTGACAATTAAAAGTTGAAAAATTTTCATTTTTTGGAAAGGGGTTACTCCATGATTTTGGTCAAAACTTTGAAGTTTCTTTACCTTCATTTTTCTCGGCCAAACTGATGAAAAATAATGTTTGGTATTGTTCTTAATAGAAAATGAGCTTTTTTGGACTGAAAAAACATTGATATTAGAAAGTTGCAAAATTTGCATTTTTGACAAAGGGGTTAGTTCATACATTTGGTCAAAAATTTGAAGTTTCCTCACGTCGTTTTTTCTAGTCCAAATTGATAAAGTTGACAATAAGAAGTTAAAAAATTTGCATTTTTTTGGAAAGGGGTTAGTTCATGATTTTGGTCAAAACTTTTAAGTTTCTTTACCCTCACTTTTCTCGGCCAAATTGATCAAAAAGAATCTTTGGCAATCTTCTTGATAGAAAATAAGCTTTTCTAGACTAAAAAAGTTGCAAAATTGTCATTTTTTACAAAAAAGTGAGTAAATAATTTTGGTCAAAAAATTTGAAGTTTCCTCACCTTGTGTTTTCTGGTTGGAATTGTTCAAAAAGAATGCTTAGAGACTTTCTTGACACAAAAAACCCTTTATACACGACAAATAAGTTGATATTTGGAAGTTGAAAAATTTGCAATTTTTGCAAAGGGGTTAGTCCATAATTTTGATCAAAAATTTTAAGTTTCTTTACCTTCACTTTCCTTGGCAAAATTTTCTACACTACAAATAAGTTGATATTTGGAAGTTGAATAATTTGCAATTTTTGCAAAGGGGTTAGTCCATAATTTTGATCAAAAATTTTTAGTTTCTTTACCTTCACTTTCCTTGGCAAAATTTTCTACACTACAAATAAGTTGATATTTGGAGGTTGAAAAATTTGCATTTTTTGCAAAGGGGTTAGTCCATAATTTTTGTCAAAAATTTCAAGTTTCTTTACCTTCACTTTTCTTAGTAAAATGTATCAAAAAAAGTATTTGGCAATGTTCTTGATAGAAAATGAGCTTTTGTAGACTAAAAAAAAACATTGATATTCGAAAGTTGCAAACTTTGCATTTTTCACAAAGGGGTTAGTTCATACATTTGGTTAAAAATTTGAAGTTTCCTCACCTTGTATTTTCTAGTCGAAATTGGTCAAAAAGAATGTTTAGCGACACTCTTTATACTAAAAACTTTTTTACCCTACCAATAAGTTAATAATTGGAAATTGAAAAATAAACATTTTTTTGCAAAAAGATAATTCCATGATTTCGGCCAAAAATTTGAAGTTTCTTTACTTTCAATTTTGAAGGGCTAATTGATCAAAAAGAGTGTTTGGCAATGTTCTTGATAGAAAATGAGCTTTTCTGAACTAAAAAAAACATTGATATTACAAAGTTGCAAAATTTTAATTTTTTACAAAAGGGTTAGTTCATAATTTTGGTCAAAAATTTGAAGTTTCTTCACCTTGTTAATTGATCAAACGATTGTTCAGCGACATTCTTTATATTAAAAACCTGTTTTTACCCTGCAAATAAGTGTTAATTTGGAAGTTGAAAAATTTGCTTTTTTTGCAAAGGGGTTAGTTCATGATTTTGGTCAAAAATTTGAAGTTTCTATACCTTTACTTTTCTGGGCCAGATTGATCAAAAAGACTGTTTTACAATGTTCTTGATAGAAAATGAGCTTTTCTAGACTGAAAAAACTTTGACATTACAAAGTTGAAAAAATTTCCATTTTTTACAAAGGGGTTAGTTCATACTTTTGGTAAAAAATTTGATATTTCCTAACGTTGTTTTTTCTGGTTCAAATCGTTCAGAAAGAGTGTTTATAGACGTTCATGACACAAAACACCATTTCTAGACCGCAAATAAGTTAATATTTGGAAGTTGATTTTGGTCAAACATTTGAAGTTTCTTTACCTTCACCTTTCTCTGCCATATTGATCAAAAAGAGTTTTTAGCAATGTCTTTGATAGAAAAAGAGCTTTTTAGATAAAAAAAACTGATATTAAAAAGTTGCAAAATTTGCATATTTGAATATTCAAAAAGAGTGTTTGGCAAGGTTCTTAATAGAAAAAAGAGCTTTTCTAGACTACAAAAACGTTGATATTAGAAAGTTGGATAATTGCCATTTTTTGCCAAGAGGTTAGTCAATAATTTTGGTCACAAATTTGAAGTTTCCTCATCTTGTTTTTTCTAGTCCACATTGATCAAAAACAATATTTAGCGACATTCTTTATACTAAAAATCTGTTTTTACCCTTCAAATAGGCTGACACTTAGAAGTTGAAAAATTTGCATTTTTTGGAAAGGGGTTACTCCATGATTTTGGTCAAAACTTTGAAGTTTCTTTACCTTTACTTTTCTCGGCCAAATAGATGAAAAGGAATGTTTTGCAATATTCTTGATAGAAGATGAGCTTTTCTAGACTGAAAAAACATCGATATTAGAAATTTCCAAAATTTGCTTTTTTTACACAGGGGTTAGTTCATACATTTGGTCAAAAATTTGAAGTTTCCTCACATTGTTTTTTCTTGTCCAAATTGATCAAGTTGACAATAAAAAGTTTTGATTTTGGTCAAAACTTTAAAGGTTCTTTACCTTTACTTTTCTCGGCCAAATTGAACAAAAAGAATGTTCGGCAATGTTCTTCATAGAAAACGAGCTTTTCTAGACTAAAGAAACGTTGATATTAAAAAGTTGCAAAATTTCCATTTTTTACATAAGAGTTAGTTCATACATTTGGTCAATAATTTAAAGTTTCCTCACCTTGTTTCTTCTGGTTTAAATTGTTCAAAAATAATGTTTAATAACGTTCTTGACACACAAAACCTTTTCTAGACTACAACTAAGTTGATATTTGGAAGTTGAAATTTTGCATTTTTTTAAAGGGGTTAGTTCATGATTTTGGTCAAAAATTTTAAGTTTATTTACCTTCACTTTTCTCAGCAAAATTGATCAAAAAGAGTGTTTGGCAATGTTCTTCATACAAAATGAGCATTCCTAGACTAAAAAAACATTGATATCAGAAAGTTCCAAAATTTGCATTTTTTACAAAGGGGTTATTTCATACATTTGGTTAAAAATTTGAACTTTCCTTACCTTGTTTTTTGTGGTTCAAATTGTTCAAAAAGAATGTTCACAGACGTTCTTGACACAAAAAACCTTTTCTACACTACAAATAAGTTGATATTTGGAAGTTGAAAAATTTGCATTTTTTGGGAAGGGGTTACTCCATGATTTTGGTCAAAACTTTGAAGTTTCTTTACCTTCACTTTTCTCGGCCTAGTAATTGATACAAAAAAGAATGTTTGGCAATGTTCTTGATAGAAAATGAGCTTTTCTAGACTGAAAAAACATTAATATTAGAAAAATCCAAAATTTGCATTTTTTACAAAGGGGTTAGTTCATACATTTGGTCAAAAATTTGAAGCTTCCTCACGTTGTTTTTTCTAGTGAAAATTGATCAAGTTGACAATTAGAAGTTGAAAAATCTGCATTTTTT
>CALNXI010002082.1:14891-36363 GCA_942486025.1 Porites evermanni
CCAACGAGAATATAGTTCAAAACCATTTAAACTAAGCATTGTTAAACGTATTTTATGATTTAAACGGTAGATATAGGCATATTTTTATCCCCTAAAAATTTTTCATCTGTTCGGATTTCTTAGCTGAAAGTCTAGTGATCCGAAAATTCTAGGGATCAAAACTTACCTTTTCGAAAATTTCAGCCAGGAAAAGGCTCCCGAAAATTCTAGGTGGCCTTTTTTAGAGTAAATATCCGTTTAAAATGGGTAATTATACCATTTTGTAGATGTTCGAAAATTCTAGGAGAGGCAGGCAAGCAAGAAATTTTACAACAAATGCTCCGAAAATTCTAGTTCTCAAATCGTCTGCCGAACAGATAGTTTCCCGAAAATTGCCGTTGGGTGCCCCTGAACAATCTACTGCGATGTACAATTCTCACATATTCAACGTTCGTAACACTTCACGATCAACGTAACTAAACGATCAACGATCAACGATAAACGAATCGATCAACTAAAACATTCTAAGTATACAGTGGTTTTTCTACTATCCTTGCGTAAGGCAGTATTTTTACATTAATCACATGTAGAGTAAAAGTTCCCATTTTAATGTATCTAAATTAAGTGTCTATTACAAACGTTCTTTCACCTTATTTAGCCTAAGAAAATGCATGCAGTTACATCATTTTATATCGTAAATATACTCGGACTTTGTCTACATTATTGTGAAATCTGATGTCACGAAATCTAACTTCTTTGCGCTACAAATGTCAATTTCTAATTAATATTTAATCACCAAATAATCAAGTTAAGCATCGCCTATTTCTTTCCCGACATAACTCTAGGTAGACATATGCACGAGAATTGAGACGAAATTTGAAAGAAACAGTTCTCTAGAGTACATGTATTACTAGTAATAGTTGACACTACAGCTGCCCCTGCTCTGTATGTTGTCGGTCAATAGTATTCTTACCGTTGTGTAGCTCTCTTTTCACACATGCCATACATTGGTGAGGTAAAAATGATGAAATGATGAAACTAAACGTTTTCTGGAAAAGCAGATTCACGACATTAAATTCTGTTTTCTCCATCTATAACCAAGACACCTCCACCAATGATTCATTGAGGAGCTTTTTAGTCGAGCTTGCTTTAGCACAGCTAGACTAAAAATGCAGGCGTTTCTTTTTTTTCTTTGTGTGTGAGCACCAATTAGGACGCCATGCTACCAAGCGTTCTTAGCGGAGACCGTGGAAACTGGGGATAAGAATCGTGACGACTTTCATTGTATGCAAATGAGTCTTGTGATGAGCACGCGGTTTATTTTCTGCGATGACTGAAATGACGCATGTAAGTTGATTACGTTTTCGCTGTTTGGCAGTGATGTAATTTTCCCCGAATCGAGGCCGATGATTCATTGAGGAGCTTTTTAGTCGAGCTTGCTTTAGCGCAGCTAGACTAAAAATGCAGGCGCTTTTTTTTTTTCTTTGTGTGTGAGTACCAATTAGGACGCCATGCTCCCAAGCGTTCCTAGCGGAGACCGTGGAAAGTGGGGATAAGAATCGTTACAACTTTCATTGTATGCAAATGAGTCTTGTGATGAGCATGCGGTTTATTTTTGGCGATGACTGAAATGAAGCATGTAAGTTGATTACGTTTTCGCTGTTTGGCAGTGATGTAATTTTCCCCGAATCGAGGCCTTTAATTTTCGCGTTATTATGCACGCGTATTATAAAGTAAATACCTCGAGTATGATGAGAAAATATGATAGCGGGGAAATCCTAGTTTGTGGTGTATTGAGGCGTTACGTTTCTCGGAATATTGTCGCAGCTATTGGAAATCTACGGTTAAATAGATTCACTTTGTTGTATGTATTGAATTGATAGATTTTCACAGTTGTTAAGATGTGAAGTCGCGTTGCACTTTATAAATACTTGAGATATCAATGATTTAACCTAGGCCTTCGACTACATTGCCTGCGTGCAGACGTCTCCTATTTCCTTTGTTGCACGCGGAAAAGGGACGTCTGCGTAACGCCGTCGTTAATCGTGTTCCAGCGTCCTGCTGGGTTCCCAAGATCTTGGGAACACGCTGCGATAGGCTGACACACAGTGCGCATTGTTTGACTTAACGCTGATTGGTTGTTATCGAATGTGGTTTGATAATGTATGCGGTGGTTTAAATGATTTATGTAAGCGGGGTTTTCTAACCAAAACAAATCAAAACATGTGCGATTGTGTGCTTTGTTTTTCGTCGATCGAAAAGCAGAGCGATCGAAATCTTGTGCGGGGACGCGGAAAATTTAACGTGTACGAGGAAATTATTTCTTTACAATTTACTGTGCATGACACATCACATCATATTTGTAAACAGTGTCTGAGAAAACTACAAAAGCGGCGTGGACTTCGCACCAGGCAGGCATTTCGGAGAAAGCCTGCCAAAGAAACTAAAATCTTTATTTAGCCGTAACAAACAGAGGTCAAAAAAATTTAAACACTTTACAACTGCATCTGAAATCAAATCCTATCGGGAACACCCACAGAAGCATAAACCACAGGAAATGATTGCTCAGTATGCATGTAACAAACCTGCTTCATGACCTCTAAATGGAAGACTTACTCGGCAAAAATGAGATTTACTCAGTCAAAGGTTAGAATGCTACATGCACCGTGTAGTGCTAGTAATCGTCGCGCGAGAGAGAAAAGAAGAAAAACCTCTGTTCAAGCAGACTCTCAAGGTCACGTTTCGCCCGTATCACGAGCTTATGATGTTTTGTTTGGCGTGTCAACTCTTATTTCTAACCGGATATTATTTCACAATTTATGCGAAATAGAATACCCTGCCAGCGGGACGCTGGAACACGATTAGCGACGGCGTTACGCAGACGTCCCTTTTCCGCGTGCAACAAAGGAAATAGGAGACGTCTGCACGCAGGCAATCGACTACAATGACTGGAAGCAACTTTAACTACCCGTCTGCGTTACGTATGTGTCACGGATGTGTTTAGACGGGTAGCTTTGTACTTGACTATCACGCACTCTACTTGCAGCACTTTACATCCATAGAATAGAAATCCCATATCGAGCTTTCCGGAAGGAAAAAAAAAACGAATTGTAGCCCTTATTTTACTGCCTTACAATTTATCAATAATCTTGAAAGTAAAAGGTCATATAAAAGGAAGGTGAATCTCAAGAATCTTAATTTTTTAAAAATAATATATGAAGCGGTTTAAAAATTATTCGCTAATTTGTTAAAGAAGACCAAAATGTTTACAAAACCGCTCCTCGTGACAAGAGCGCTTCGATACCTAGTAATCAAATCCTTCTTTCTAGTAATCGGCTGGAGCTATCTCCATGATCTTTCACATACGTTTTTAAAAAGATTGAAACTATCTATGAGGTGAAATTGCATGTCAAAAGCGCTTAGTTCTCTACAGATAACGGCCAAACATCAAGGTTGTCCATTTTTAACTGTGTTTCTAACCATAAAGACTTCATCCCAAAATATATCCATAACGCTCTTACAGATTTCGCTTAAACTTGACGAACATCGAGGTCGCTATTGGAGGAAAAAGCTACCATGAACGAGTCTCAGTGCCAAGATATATTGCTGCAAGTAAAATAAGTAATAGCGTCATTTCGTTGCTATGACAACTCCGATGTCGTTGCAACCCTGATCATAACCGGCAAATTTTCATCTTTATCTAATACAACTGTAGTGGCATTTTTTCCAAATCTTTGTTTATGGCGACGTAGTTTATGCTCAAACTTGGTAGGTATTGACTCTGAAAAACTGTATCGAGCCGACCTTAATTGTCAAATTTTGGCGAATTTCTCTGAAATATTCCAAAAGGAGATCGTGAGATAACTGGCGACAAAGAACCTATCTTGCCTGCCTACCTGAGCCTGATTGCCAGAACAATGTTTCCACCATGTTTCTCTTATTGCCTGTCTTCTTTCAAATCTCGCTGGTGCAGTGGTAACAATGATCAATAGCAATACTACTCTCTTGTTCCTCCCCAAGTCTTTAAAATCAATCAGTTGATGGAGAGTTTCGTCTATATCTGAGTTGTCTGTGTCGTTGATTTCTGTTTGATTTTTTACTGCTACCATAATGACTATAGGGATAGGATTTGCCCAGGTAGTAGTGAAGTTGACAAAAGCCATCCATGCCAAAGCTGAAGCGAAGATAATGGCGACAATTATGACTCGTTTCTCGTTATAAACCATTGGCAGTCATCACGAGTCATTGGGTTGTTGAGACCAGAAAGACGGGCGATGTTGTAGCGCTCTGTCGCATTAACGATGGATGGAACAAAAAAACCCCTGAAAAACAAAGCAATATCGAGCCACATATTTACCTATCCGATTAGTGTAACCACTAATCTTCCTTATAAGAGGCTAATGGGGATGTGCCTCTTGATGGGGTAGCATTTTCACGACTGGATTGACTATAATGGGGTTGCATTTTCAATAGAGTTACTAGAATGGGGTCGCAAATTTTCGGATTTTGGGGTAAGAGGGTTGTTCGTATTTACGATTTGCAAATGTACCAGGATATTTGTACTGTAGGTTAAAATTTAAGTGTTCTTCATTCAAGTTATTAAAAAATGGGTCAATTCATTTTTTGATGTTCTATTTAAAGGATTGATAAGGTAGATACATAAATAGAAAGTGACTAAGTTGGGATCGTAATATGGGGTCTACAATTGGCCACAGAATAGACTATAAATGGGGTAGGGGCTCTGAGAGGCCAGCGGCGCATACCCGGCAAAAATTAACCTAAGTAACCCCCCGAGGGGCGCCGCGGTTTTCCTGGAAAGTACCACGGGTTCTCAGTCAGTCTCAACAAGCGAATTTTCTTTTCAACCTAAATTAAAATGATTAGTAAAAAGAATAGTGCCCTTATTTTTGACCCCAAAATTTTTTTATAAAAAGTATATAAACAGACCAGAATCTTACTTTTCTATTTGAAAAACATGAAATATTCGGCAGCGTTGCCCATGTTTCTCATATAGCGCGAAAACTTACTTTCATATGACAACATGCGGGATATTTTTTAGGCACGCTCAGGAGGTCAAAGGGATGTGATTTGTCATGAAAAAATATTCACAAAATTCTGCTTGACTTGTTCAGAAAATAGTTTGTTTAATTTTTAATAATTAACTAACAGCTCACTGATTTACCCCGCGCGTAGTTCCTCCCTTGGTAATAGCTTTGAATAAGCTTAACAGTCTTTAAACTATTTTGTTATTGCCACTTTGTGATCAGGCAAAACCATGGTTTCGGTTCTCCACACGAACCTCATCAGTTGCCGGGTTGGCTTTGTGCTTAGTTGCTTTTATAAGAGCAACTTTAGTTCTACTTTGTTGTGGCGAGAACGGTACAGCCGTTCTGTCTATTGAGCTTTGAACTTGAACATAAATGTTTTTCAAGAATATCCCAGAGGGCAAACTACAGTCTTAGGTGAGAGTTATTGTTCGCCCGAAACGCGCTTTGCATATGCAAATTTTCAGTTTCCCGCTACAACGGCTTTCGCTACCTGTATAATAAAAAATTTAAGCAGTTATTTGTATATGCTTTATCAGTGGAAGGCATACTCATTGTCTGCATGTTCCGTTTTTGTTTCATTGACAGATCTATGGACAACAACCATTATCGACATCATCTCCTCGTGACAAGAGGAAAAAAGCAGAATGAACTTCGAAAAACCAAACTTCTGTAGACGATGTTAAAAATAAAACCTCTATCCTTAACAGGATAACCATTGTCTTCCAACACTGTGTCTCTTTAATTTGAACATTTCAGTAGAAACAAATTACGTATGAGTTTGATGATTTGTTTGAAATACACGAAGCTTTCCGCGGAGGTCTTATTTGGAAAAATGCGTCTGAAATACAATTTCACCAGTTTTACAATCTACTGAGAGATGTCTGTTATAAAAAATTGCCATGTACATTAGTTGCTGTCTCGGCAGTACTCCTCTCTATTTCTGAAAACATCTCGACATCGTCCGCCATACTGAATTCAAGAACGCTTTCCCCCAAATTATGTCACGTGAACGAAAATTTGAACAGTGATTGGCTCGTGGTTTGTTTTGGTCGAAGTTATCAAATTTGATAACGATCCCGGACTGTTTTAAGGAGAAAATTGTCCCAAAGAATGCAATGTNCAATTGGCCACAGAATAGACTATAAATGGGGTAGGGGCTCTGAGAGGCCAGCGGCGCATACCCGGCAAAAATTAACCTAAGTAACCCCCCGAGGGGCGCCGCGGTTTTCCTGGAAAGTACCACGGGTTCTCAGTCAGTCTCAACAAGCGAATTTTCTTTTCAACCTAAATTAAAATGATTAGTAAAAAGAATAGTGCCCTTATTTTTGACCCCAAAATTTTTTTATAAAAAGTATATAAACAGACCAGAATCTTACTTTTGTATTTGAAAAACATGAAATATTCGGCAGCGTTGCCCATGTTTCTCATATAGCGCGAAAACTTACTTTCATATGACAACATGCGGGATATTTTTTAGGCACGCTCAGGAGGTCAAAGGGATGTGATTTGTCATGAAAAAATATTCACAAAATTCTGCTTGACTTGTTCAGAAAATAGTTTGTTTAATTTTTAATAATTAACTAACAGCTCACTGATTTACCCCGCGCGTAGTTCCTCCCTTGGTAATAGCTTTGAATAAGCTTAACAGTCTTTAAACTATTTTGTTATTGCCACTTTGTGATCAGGCAAAACCATGGTTTCGGTTCTCCACACGAACCTCATCAGTTGCCGGGTTGGCTTTGTGCTTAGTTGCTTTTATAAGAGCAACTTTAGTTCTACTTTGTTGTGGCGAGAACGGTACAGCCGTTCTGTCTATTGAGCTTTGAACTTGAACATAAATGTTTTTCAAGAATATCCCAGAGGGCAAACTACAGTCTTAGGTGAGAGTTATTGTTCGCCCGAAACGCGCTTTGCATATGCAAATTTTCAGTTTCCCGCTACAACGGCTTTCGCTACCTGTATAATAAAAAATTTAAGCAGTTATTTGTATATGCTTTATCAGTGGAAGGCATACTCATTGTCTGCATGTTCCGTTTTTGTTTCATTGACAGATCTATGGACAACAACCATTATCGACATCATCTCCTCGTGACAAGAGGAAAAAAGCAGAATGAACTTCGAAAAACCAAACTTCTGTAGACGATGTTAAAAATAAAACCTCTATCCTTAACAGGATAACCATTGTCTTCCAACACTGTGTCTCTTTAATTTGAACATTTCAGTAGAAACAAATTACGTATGAGTTTGATGATTTGTTTGAAATACACGAAGCTTTCCGCGGAGGTCTTATTTGGAAAAATGCGTCTGAAATACAATTTCACCAGTTTTACAATCTACTGAGAGATGTCTGTTATAAAAAATTGCCATGTACATTAGTTGCTGTCTCGGCAGTACTCCTCTCTATTTCTGAAAACATCTCGACATCGTCCGCCATACTGAATTCAAGAACGCTTTCCCCCAAATTATGTCACGTGAACGAAAATTTGAACAGTGATTGGCTCGTGGTTTGTTTTGGTCGAAGTTATCAAATTTGATAACGATCCCGGACTGTTTTAAGGAGAAAATTGTCCCAAAGAATGCAATGTTTGGCCCAAACTTCCGCCCCTGATTCCCAGTGCAGGTTTTTGTTAGAAGTCAAATAAATGCCACAGTGAGTAGTTTCATCCGAAGTACTAACTACACACAAAGTATGAGGGAAGGTTTTGTTTTACCATTTCCACTTTTGCTCAATCCTTAGCGACATTCGTTCTTAAGGCCTGTTTCAAACGTCGTGCTACTGCCGTGCTAAGCTGGCTCAACTGTAGCACGGCAACAACGGGAGCAAGAGACTGTCTCCCACCCCGAGGGTGAGTAATTTGAGTCTCAGGCTGTGTCGCTATCTTTCAACGGTAACGCGGTGTTCAAGCCGAGCCTTAGTCGATGGCTTCAGAAGGGAAAGGTTGCAGAGATTTGCGACCTTTGATTCGCTCTCGGTCAGCAAAGGAGTCTTAAAGCAAGATAACGAATGGAAAGAAGAACTATCGTGTGTTACCTAGGCGGAATTTGGAGGCGATTGGAGCAGTTGGAGCGAAGTTCCGGCCGTTTTCCTTCGGTGGATCAGTCGAGCCGCTTCGCTGGAGTATGGCGTTCCGTTGCGGACAAAATTATTCCGATAGTAAAAACACGTTGAAAACATAATACTTAAGTCGAAACTTGTAAAATACATCGAATGCAATAAAAAATATGAGTCGAGATTTGCAAAATATATGTTCACGAACGAAAAAAAAAAACACGAGTCGAAATTTTGAAATTTGAGTCGAAAAAAATGCGAGTCGAGTTGAAAAAAATAAAATACTCGAGTCGAGAAAGAGAGAACGCTGACCAGTTGTGTTGTCTATCGATGTTTTCACTTCACCGATACGAGGCTTCGATCCAAAATAGTGGGTTGTTGGCTACCAAATATTGCAGATTTTTTCTTCTCCCTTGGTAGACTTATCGAGGACTTAGAAAGGCAGCTTAGTTCAGCTTCATTAAAATGACAACTCAGAATTCTTATTTCGGCGCCTTGACGAGTACAAAAGGACACTGTCTTGTAACTCTGTCGTCAAGATATTGTGAGACTTACGGTTGTTTAGAAATAGGGAAGTTCACCCTTTCTACGTTAAATCGGACTGGAACCCACGGTTCAACCATTAGAAGCCCTCGAGAGAGGTTATGATTAAATCTCAACTAGCAGAGATACAAACAACAAAGCTAAAATATTACCTGTCACGCAAGGACCGACAAGCGTTAAAAAGAATTAAAGCAAAACACTGACGTGCGGAATCGACATCAAGCGGACAAGGGAATCACTACAGTAGACAAAACAAAACTGACAAAATAAGAGAAGGTCAAATACAAATCGACGACGAACATAACTACAAACCTGTCGTTGAACCAATGTTGAAAGAAACGCACAGCAAGGTCATGCGCCTAATTAATTACGGATCTACACCGTGAAAAACATAATGATGAAATGACGAGAAAATGGCAAATGTCAAACACCCAATCAACCTAGAATACCTGAGTTCTACACTCTAACAAAAATTTACAAACCAATCATAACAGTAAGTCTAATTAATAATCTTCGGGTGTGATTGTGCAACAGAAAGGGGGTAACAGGCCGGACATCTATACCGTAGTGAGACCGTGTGTTAACAAAAGAGGAAATTCCCTTGATTCCTTTGTCCGCTTGGGCACGGTAACTCGAATTCTGAAGTTAAGGAAAAACAGTTCGAGTAAGCGGGGGTTCGAGTTATTGCTTCAGTGTATACTGTCTGACACTGCGATTTCAGTTGACCAGTTTCATCAGAAACGGTAACATGATTATGCCTTTTTATCAAAAAAGTTATCTGTTCGTTGCAACAATTAATATTAAATTGCTGTAGTGTTGGTTTTAGTGTTTTTTACCGATTCTACAACAAGAGGAAGCTAAGAGGAACCAATGAAATGACATCCGAGTGGAATTACAAGAACCTGAATTCCGCGCGAAACGGCCCCAGCGACGAAGAGCGAGGAGAAACGGATGTTTTCGCAGGCTACTCGTATCGGTGAAGTGAAGACATCGATAGACAACACAACTGGTCAGCGTTCTCTCTTTCTCGACTCGAATTTTTTTTTCAACTCGTCTCGCGCTTTATTTTTCGACTCAAATTTCAAAATTTCGACTCGTGTTTTTTTTTTCGTTCGTGAACATATATTTTGCGAATCTCGACTCATTTTTTTTATTGCATTCGATGTATTTTACAAGTTTCGACTTACGTATTATGTTTTCTACATGTTTTTACTATCGGTATAATTTTGTCCGCAACGGAACGCCATACTGGAGTGCCCAAACTTGTTTACATAAAAACCCATAAAAAGGCCATAAATCGGCCCGTGGACCACACAGGAGAAATGTAACACACATTTTAAGTAAGGTAAACTGTTTTTCATTGAAATCCTTTTATTTTCGTTGGTTACAGAAACGATAGCTTTTTTCTCCCATACAAATTCTTATATTTTGAATGTTACGCAACAATGCCGATGCTCGCCGATGCTCATATTTCGAGCTTGGGCTACCTATGATCTCTCTGATGGATTGTACATTCAACGCACTATAGTAAAAAATTTGACCAAAACAATGGAAATAATAATTGACTTTTTCTTTATATGGAAGTAGTGTGACATTATGATTTGATGGAATACGTGTAAAGCCAGCCTTGCATTCTTGAGATGAACGTAAAGGACGATGTGTGCGTCTGAAGATTTATGACATTACGAGAGGAAGACGGTCTTCCTATGCCTTCAAAATGTTTCTGAGCCTAACGATATTACGATAAATGTGTAAGTGGTAATATTCATCGGCAGTCTGGTAGGCATTTTGATGTTGAAAACGTTAGATCTTCTAATCCGACTGCATTTGTTTGGTGACTATTATGCATGATCTGCTGCTAATGATGTAAAGCGAGTGCAAACGGTCTACATAAAAAATTTCCGTGATTTAATGACGACGGGTTGCGGAAATACTATTTTTAAGAGATGAAGATGTCATAATAGAGGCAGAAAACACAGAGATCAAGCGATCAAATGGATTCGCTCGAATAGTGAAATCGTCTTCCCGCCAAAACGTGTCCAAAGCCCGCCAAAAATTACCAAATCTCGCCGCTGCCGCTATTTAACTCTTTATTCAGTCACGAAAAAGCTATGTATTGCAGGATTTTAGAAAATTAGGTTTGGAAATGGAGATAATTGTTAAGGGAGTCTTTTGATCAATAGCTGCTTGCCGGGAAAAAGGTGAGTTTCACTTTTGGAATTAGTATTCCGGCGTAAATTCTTGCGAGAGGACAGTATAGAAATTTTAAGAACAAGGAATGGAAGGCCGGAGAAAAGCCTAAAGAGAAATCACTAAGAAGTACCTTAACATATTTCAAGGGTGACTATTTTTCAAAAAAAGACAAGGCGTGCGGCGAGTTAAATTGTAATGCCATGGTGTTCTAAACTCCTAAGTGCGATTTTTAAAGCAACAGAAACACTAGGTGGCACGCCCGTGATTCTGTGAGTTAGACACCAAGGTATTATGAAATCACTTGCGCAAAAACTGGAAAATTAAGGGGTTTACAAGCTACAAAAGCTATATGTGTGTCTTAGAGTGTTTTTTAATGGGGATTTTCTTGTAGGAGACCCTTCGCCAGTTATATTTTTCGGCATTTATTAGTAAAAAATTTGTTTTCTCGTTACAAATAAAACACGCGTAGCAAAATTCCCATTTCCGGCACTTTTAGTAGGTCCTAGAAACTGGAAAGCACAGTACGTAACCGTTTATTCGGAAGAAGGCTTTTTTTTTTCTTTTTGATGTTTATTCAGAACAATACTGTTGCGATCCTTTCACGGAGAATCTCTGCTAATGCGGTTACATTTCGAACACAATATTTTTGCGGTCTCGCGTTCTCCTCGCGCGCGTCCTTTTGCTTTTAATCAACTGGAAACTTTGGTTTTACGTGGTAGTTACAAAGAAACGTTTCGGTGCGGCCTGCACAGTGTAAGTAAATTTAAGTAAAGTGGCCAAGTGTTCTGAAGTTGCTCTCTTTGAAAATGCATTTGTAATTTTTTAAAATAAAATCAATGATGTATTTACGGAGGTTCCGGTTATCGTTTGGGGACAAAAGCATACTTTGATTGTGTTAATTGCTCCTGTCGGAATAAAATGTCATATGAATTAGCGACATGACGTGCGAGTAAGAAGTTCCAGGGATTTCTCATGGTGTCCAACCTTAGCCTGCGTAGCAGGCGTCCAAAGGGGTAGGGGGTAGGGGATAGGGAGGAAGGGAAAAAGGGGAGGGGGATTGGGGAGAGGGGGAGGGGACCCTTCTCTTTTCCCTTTCTCCCTCCCCCCCTCCCCCTTCCCTTTTTGCGCCCGCCCCGCAGGCTATCCGACCTTCGGTCCTGCACTATGTTGTCAACACTTCCTTTGTTTTATATTGCGCAATCGGTCAATTCAGATGACCGTCGTACAAGTACTTGCGGGTCACAACCTTTGAAACCAAGTCGAACTACTGCCGTATAGCACGGCAAGGCTTGTGCCGTGTTACACGGCAGTAACACGACTTGGTTTCAAACGTCGCGCCACTGCCGTGCTGAAGTCGAGTTTAATTCGATCAATTGCGTTCGGCACGGCAGTAGCAAGACGTTTGAAACGGGCCTAAGTCTTTTGTCTTTTGCAAAGGGGAAACAAGGTCTGTAAGATCGTGATCATGAAGTCGAACATAAATTCAGTGGAGAAACTTGAACAAAATCTGTATAAATTTGGAAATGCACGCACCATTGATAATAGAGAGTAACCATTTCTTCGTGGACTTGCCTGTCTACATCTATTAATTGCGAAAACTATTTTTGACAAAGGTCTACTTTCTAAATACTTACGTATTGCAGGTTCTGAGTTGGTAAGTGAGAAACTGACAAGAGTAGTTGCAGCAAGCGTCTTCGTAGACTACAATCAACGGGGGAGTGAGTGGCTCATTTTATAGCACAATTAAATCATGCTGCGGGCTACAGAGAAGTCATGACGTATGCTAAACGCATTTCACGTTCTGCGAACAAACTGAAAAGAACCGGTAGACTTTAAAGAAAGAAATGGATGACTGCAACTCACAACCTCAATCGGCTTTGTTTCCTTGAAATTAAGAATGCCTGTTTTCAACAAATCGAATATTCCTTTTTAATATATATATAAGAATGTTGTTTTTCCGGCCCAGGCTGAGTTTTATTATTTTTCTGTCGATATTAGGCTGAACATATTCTTAATACTAAAAAATAACTTATGGAGTTTCCGCTTTAGAATGTCTTAGGGTTTCAATTAAGGTATCATCCAGTTCTTGTAGTTTAGTGAGAGGAATAATTTTATACGGTTGAGTTAAAAACATAAATTGTATTGTACAGATTTTTAAACACAAAATTGATTCCTTTTCAGCCCAGGCCTCATTCTTAAAATATATTTTAATATAAAGATTGTATGAAGCATTTCTGCAAAGGAACTCTATTAGCCCATGCCATGGCTGTAAATAAAGTGCCATCGTTTAAGAAAAATGTTTAAGAGACAACATCAAAAACCTGAGAGGGGTTAACAAGCTGCAAGTACTGAAACCTAATACGACTCGTTATGGCAAGAACTCAGTAAAGTACTTGGCCGCTATTACCTGGATGAAGATTTCTGATACCTTAAGATCCCTAAGTACATTGTCAGCCTTTAATAAAGCAGTCCGACAGCTAAGGTTCTAGCTAATTCTATATAATATCTATGTTCTATATTTATAAGTAATTGGGCTTTTTATTGTAAATAGCTATGTCACGTAATTTTTAGGCTTTATACTGCAAATAAGTTTTTGAATTTCCCTTTCTTTCTCTATTATTTTATTTGTTTTGTTTTCTTTGTTTTCTTTTTTGCCTCGGCTTATTAGCATATTTTTGCTAGAGGTCTAACCAATCTCATCAAACCCGAGATTAAATAAAACTTCATTCTTCATTCATTCAAGATACGAGTTCTAGCAAAGTCTAAAAATCGATGTAAATCAAGTTGATTCAGGTTTCGCTACGGTGCATGGTTTTTATATTTTTATGCGTTTCCAAGCATTTTAGGTTGTCATCCGAAAGCTTCAATAAGCTTTAAACTCTCGTGGTAATTTTACTGTTTACAGCGCTTTTCACAAACGTGCGAACTCTAAAGTTCAAAAGCCGCCTTCACAATTGCGTTCTTCGCTGCCGTCAATCATAAACTTCTGTTGTTGCAGTGGAAGCATAAAAAACCTTTTTTGTTGTTTATTTGGATCTTACTTGCTGGACTCCTTCACATCACAACACCTTAGATTCAACTGATATGCATGTCAATGCCAAATAGGTGCTAAACCTTTTATGCGTTCTTTCTTACTGGGGTTTTCAGGAATATCCGGAATACAAGTCTTTCGATTCAAGAAGTGACTGTGTTGTGTACTCAAGTACCTGTAAGTCCTTTTGGAAATCTATGTCCGATCATCTATAAAAAGGGAAATTCTTATTCTATATTCATCTTGGTAGAAAAATGATTACACAATGGAAACATCCAGAAAGAACTAATTACGGTATAAAAAATATCTGGACACGTGTGGACGGAGCCTGAGATACATAAGTTTTTTGCTACCATGCAATTTTCAGGCACACTCTAGAAAGAGGGTCTCAGTGGGGTGGTGGCTTTTACGGTTATCGGCTAAAATTTTGGCTTTTTTACGGCTATCGGTTAATTTTTTTCAGTTGCGGTTAACAAAAAAATAAAAATTAATTTATTTTGTTTCAAAGAGTTAAATATTAATAAACCTGTATTCTTTGTATCTTCTAAGCAAAACTAAGGTCGTAGGATCATCTCGGGAAACACCGCGGCAAAACGCACTGCGCATGAGCACAAAATTTAACATCCGGTCTGCTTTTTTTTCCGGTCTAGTATTAATATAAACCAACTGCATAAGCATAACATTGCCGTTGCACCAAGTTTAAAAGCAAAAAGGGAGAAACAGAAAAAAAAGGGGGGCGAAAAAAGTCGCTTCATTCGAAAGCTTATATATTTTTCTGGCGTCAAACTTTCGCACCACATATCTGTTTGCAGCAACGGTGAAAATGATGTTAGAAGTTTGCAGGTCGCGAGCGCTTGACAAGACAAATTTGTTTTACTGGATTTCTTGCATGCTACTGGTTTAGCATAAGTTAATTTGGGAAAAGGCGATAACTAAGAAAAGAACAACAATGCTTATGAAATACACCAAACTAAAGACGTCATCATTATCATTAACACTATAACTAGGAAATAAACTTTTAGTCCGTTCAATAATTTTTTTATTATCAGAGAAAACAAGAACTCAAAACAAAAGATGGGCGGGATTTAATAACAACTTCGACTTTGATGACTGCAGTCACGAACACCCGGAGTTTTCAGTGCCGGGAAACTAAACATGCCTATAAATGACTTTCATTCAAGAAAATGCCTATTTAAATCTAACACGTTTGTTCTTTGGTTGAAGACTTCAATAATTTCAGACTGACTGTGCGGCTCGGCTATGATCTCATGCAAACACGAAACCTCCAGCTGCTAAATACATGGCATGAAAAGTTCGACTTCTATAATAGCTACCCGTTTGCGTTACCTATGTGTCACGGATGTGTTTAGACGGGTAGCTTTGTACTTGACTATCACGCACTCTACTTGCAGCACTTCATGTCCATAGAATAGATATCCCATATCTATTCTATGGACATGAAGAAAAAAAAAACGAATTGTAGCCCTTATTTTACTGCCTTACAATATATCAATAATCTTGAAAGTAAAAGGTCATGTAAAAGGAAGGTTAATCTGGAGAATCTTAAATTTTTAAAAAAATCTATCGAGCAGTTTAAAAATTATTCGCTAATTTGTTAAAGAAGATCAAAATGTTTACAAAACCGCTAACAAGAGCGCTTCGATACCTAATAATCAAATCCTTCTTTCTAGCAATCGGCTGGAGCTATCTCCATGATCTTCACACATGTTTTTAAAAAGATTGAAACTACTATGCGGTGACATTGCATGTCAAAAGCGCTTCGTTTTCTTCAGATAACGGCCAAAAATCAAGGTTGTCCATTTTTAACTGTGTTTCTAGCCATAAAGACTTCATCCCATAATATCTCGATAACGCTCTTACAGATTTCGCTTAAACTTGACGAACATCGAGGCCGCTATTGGAGGAAAAAGCTACGGTGAACGATATTGGAAGAACAGTTCCCAGTGCCGAGATATATTGCTGCAAGTAAAATAAGTAATAGCGTCATTTCGTTGCTATGACAACTCCGATGTCGTTGCAACCCTGATCATAACAAATTTTCATCTTTATCTAATACAACTGTGGTGGCAATTTTTCCAAATGTTTGTTTATGGCGACGTAGTTTATGCTCAAACTTGGGAGGTATTGACTCTGAAAAACTGTATCGAGCCACCTTAATTGTCAAATTTTGGCGAATTTCTCTGAAGGTTTATTCCAAAAGGAGATCGTGAGATAACTGGCGACAAAGAACCTATCTTGCCTCCCTACCTGAGCCTGATTGCCAGAACAATGTTTCCACCATGTTTCTCTTATTGCCTGTCTTCTTTCAAATCTCGCTGGTGCAGTGGTAACGATGATCAATAGCAATACTACTCTCTTATTCCTCCCCAAGTCTTTAAAATCAATCAGTTGATGGAGAGTTTCGTCTATATCTGAGTTGTCTTTGTCGTTGATTTCTGTTTGATTTTCTACTGCTGCCATAATGACTATAGGAGTAGGATTTGCCCAAGTAGTAGTGAACTTGACAAAAGCCATCCATGCACAAGCTGAAGCGAAGATAAGGGCAACAATTATGACTCGTTCCTTGTTATANTGCGTTACCTATGTGTCACGGATGTGTTTAGACGGGTAGCTTTGTACTTGACTATCACGCACTCTACTTGCAGCACTTCATGTCCATAGAATAGATATCCCATATCTATTCTATGGACATGAAGAAAAAAAAAACGAATTGTAGCCCTTATTTTACTGCCTTACAATATATCAATAATCTTGAAAGTAAAAGGTCATGTAAAAGGAAGGTTAATCTGGAGAATCTTAAATTTTTAAAAAAATCTATCGAGCAGTTTAAAAATTATTCGCTAATTTGTTAAAGAAGATCAAAATGTTTACAAAACCGCTAACAAGAGCGCTTCGATACCTAATAATCAAATCCTTCTTTCTAGCAATCGGCTGGAGCTATCTCCATGATCTTCACACATGTTTTTAAAAAGATTGAAACTACTATGCGGTGACATTGCATGTCAAAAGCGCTTCGTTTTCTTCAGATAACGGCCAAAAATCAAGGTTGTCCATTTTTAACTGTGTTTCTAGCCATAAAGACTTCATCCCATAATATCTCGATAACGCTCTTACAGATTTCGCTTAAACTTGACGAACATCGAGGCCGCTATTGGAGGAAAAAGCTACGGTGAACGATATTGGAAGAACAGTTCCCAGTGCCGAGATATATTGCTGCAAGTAAAATAAGTAATAGCGTCATTTCGTTGCTATGACAACTCCGATGTCGTTGCAACCCTGATCATAACAAATTTTCATCTTTATCTAATACAACTGTGGTGGCAATTTTTCCAAATGTTTGTTTATGGCGACGTAGTTTATGCTCAAACTTGGGAGGTATTGACTCTGAAAAACTGTATCGAGCCACCTTAATTGTCAAATTTTGGCGAATTTCTCTGAAGGTTTATTCCAAAAGGAGATCGTGAGATAACTGGCGACAAAGAACCTATCTTGCCTCCCTACCTGAGCCTGATTGCCAGAACAATGTTTCCACCATGTTTCTCTTATTGCCTGTCTTCTTTCAAATCTCGCTGGTGCAGTGGTAACGATGATCAATAGCAATACTACTCTCTTATTCCTCCCCAAGTCTTTAAAATCAATCAGTTGATGGAGAGTTTCGTCTATATCTGAGTTGTCTTTGTCGTTGATTTCTGTTTGATTTTCTACTGCTGCCATAATGACTATAGGAGTAGGATTTGCCCAAGTAGTAGTGAACTTGACAAAAGCCATCCATGCACAAGCTGAAGCGAAGATAAGGGCAACAATTATGACTCGTTCCTTGTTATAAACCATTGGCAGTAATTGGGTTGTTGAGACCAGAAAGACGGGCGATGTTGTAGAGCTCAGTCGCATTAACACTGGATGGAACAAAACCCCCCTGAAAAACAAAGCAATATCGCGCCACATATTTTCTCCTATCAGATTAGTGTAACCAAGTGTCCAGATCGTCGGTCAAATGCCCCGGGTTATTATTATAATTGTTTATGAATGTAAGCCCTAGCAATAAAAAAGCCCCAGCTTTCTTTTCCTTCAATATTTAATTTTAGGCGTTTAGCAAATAACCTCCGCGAGAAGTAAACAGTTCTGTATGTTTGAATTCAAATAAAAAGTAAATATATTTCAAAGTTTATATTTTTGATAGCCGTGATAAGTTGTTTAATAATAAGTCAAATAAATCGTAAGTAGCGTCAGAAGGCATAATAAATATTTTTCGTCAATTACCAGCATTTACTTGTTATTTTCACTGCAGTACTAACGACACACTTCACAAGTAATTATTATTACCCTTGCTATTAAAGATAGCATGGGTTAGCTGTATATTCACCTCTCTTTCGTGCAGTTAGCCTGTGTACAGACGTCCCCCCTAGGGGGGACATCTGTACACAGGCTAGAAAAATCGCAAAAATCGTAAAAATCACGGTATATCTAGCTTATCTGAACTTTTTTTTGTTTTGTTGACAGCTTGTCTCTATATTTGAGGTAAACAATTAAAAAAAATCGTCCCGTTCGTAGGAGAAAAGCTTCAGCGGATTTGAAATTTTCCTTAATCGCATGCAATACCATTGAGCTGTAGTTAGAGCGGCGCACAGGGTTAAATTGTCTAAACTAAACCAAACTGGTTCGACATGGACAGAGTTTTTAAGCGAAGAAAACGCTTTTTTTTAAGTTTGTTATCAGTAGTATTTTTATACCCTGCGAACCGACCAGATGAAAATGAACTCATTCAATTTTTTAAATTATCATAGAAGGGACGTCTGTACACAGGCTAGCGTGTGTATAAGATAAAAGTGTTCATTCCGGGGGTCATATATGGCGCCAGGAATGGGCTCCTGATGGCGCTTTTTATCCCGGGGGGTACTCCACATAATGACCTATATAGGTAGGCTCCGCGCGAAAGGGGTACCTTTTTTAGGCTTCAGGTATACAAAAGAGTAGAGATTTCACTAGCTGAAGTATATGAAGGGTAGGAAAATGCGTCATTTCGGTCAGTAAAACGGCCCAAAAGGACTAGGCTCACGATCATGTTGTTTATCTTTCCTAGCAAGAAAACATACTTTGCATGGCAAGATCATATATCTTCTTTCACCTTTATTGTTACCTCGGAATCGTTGTAAACATTTCCGGTCAATTGGTTTGTTTTATACATATTGAAATAACAACAGCCTATGTATAAACATCTACATACGGCATTAGAAGACTGATCAATGAAATCAATACAAAAAATAAATGTAACGGAAAGGATATTGTTACCTAAAAGCTGGCTTTTCAACAACTGAATTCTTCCATAAGGGTGTTGTGTTGATCAAAAACTCCGTTGAATTTCACTGATCNAAACAATTAAAAAAAATCGTCCCGTTCGTAGGAGAAAAGCTTCAGCGGATTTGAAATTTTCCTTAATCGCATGCAATACCATTGAGCTGTAGTTAGAGCGGCGCACAGGGTTAAATTGTCTAAACTAAACCAAACTGGTTCGACATGGACAGAGTTTTTAAGCGAAGAAAACGCTTTTTTTTAAGTTTGTTATCAGTAGTATTTTTATACCCTGCGAACCGACCAGATGAAAATGAACTCATTCAATTTTTTAAACTATCATAGAAGGGACGTCTGTACACAGGCTAGCGTGTGTATAAGATAAAAGTGTTCATTCCGGGGGTCATATATGGCGCCAGGAATGGGCTCCTGATGGCGCTTTTTATCCCGGGGGGTACTCCACATAATGACCTATATAGGTAGGCTCCGCGCGAAAGGGGTACCTTTTTTAGGCTTCAGGTATACAAAAGAGTAGAGATTTCACTAGCTGAAGTATATGAAGGGTAGGAAAATGCGTCATTTCGGTCAGTAAAACGGCCCAAAAGGACTAGGCTCACGATCATGTTGTTTATCTTTCCTAGCAAGAAAACATACTTTGCATGGCAAGATCATATATCTTCTTTCACCTTTATTGTTACCTCGGAATCGTTGTAAACATTTCCGGTCAATTGGTTTGTTTTATACATATTGAAATAACAACAGCCTATGTATAAACATCTACATACGGCATTAGAAGACTGATCAATGAAATCAATACAAAAAATAAATGTAACGGAAAGGATATTGTTACCTAAAAGCTGGCTTTTCAACAACTGAATTCTTCCATAAGGGTGTTGTGTTGATCAAAAACTCCGTTGAATTTCACTGATCCAGTTGCTCTTAATGTTTATGTAAGGAACAGTTCAGGAGTTTAACAGTTAATTCGGGTGTTTCTTTTAGCGCTTCTAACTCAGTAGGTAGCTCACTTATTGTACAAGGTTTCCTGATCATAAAGACTCACTCGGAAGAGAAGAAGAGAGTAATGCTTGTAAATGGGTCTCTCGCATAGTATAGTTCATGAACTATACCACTTCCAAAATGTACTCTTGCCATCTTTCAGACTGTGGGCTAACCATAAACAACATTTACATTGGTACGTTTGTATTCGTATACTTCCACCGAAGATAGATTGCTAATAACTTTGAGTCGCTTCGAGCTCCTCGGAATGTACTCTGCTGAAGTCCGCTGATCTATTCTACACATTCTACGCATACACTTATATCTTGCGCACGCGCTGAACACGCCAGTGTGCGATTTGTGCCAGAAGGAAAAACAGAGCCCAATTTATAACTGGGCTGTGCCACAGGCAGCCCAGTAATAAAACGTAAAATATATGTGCCACTAAAATAGGCGACTATTAAAGTCTCCAACCTTTCATGACACGCAACACGAAAGTGCCGCCAAAAATCTGACTCAGACTTCAGTTTCGTCGACTCCGGAGGTAATTCAATTTCGGCTTGTACACTTGTTCTCTGTAGGAGCAAGGCCTTCATACAAATTTAGGAGGACAAGTCGGATTTGAAACTTTTTGATGAACAAGCTGTCTAACCGAACAGATCAAATGGCACTTTCTTTCTAAATCTACATAGGATTAGGTACACTGTACACTGATTTTATGCTTAATAAAATTTACACGAATTTATGAAGATTCTAATATTTATATAGAGGAAAGAAGAACTATAAAATCAGTGCAGCGCTTGTGACGGGACACATTGCGAGACTAAGGTACGGTGAAGACAGTGTGTTGGACATGTAAGAGAACCAACAGAGTACCATTTTCATGCACGGTAAGTAAGAATATGTTTCTACCCATCATAAGCAGCTGCAGTAATTTGGCAGGGTGTCAGTGTGAAAGGAAACTTTGTAGATATGCATTGAAGATGAGGGAAGGGATTTGAATACGACGACATGCATGGTGGATGAGACCTAAGGGAGCATTCATAATTTACCTAGAGGGTGGGCTATGATGATTTTGAGGGGGGGGGTCACTCTTTTTCCCTACTATGATTTAGGGGGGGGGGCTGTGGAAAATTAATTTGAGCCCAGGGGGGGGGGGGGGCACCCATTTTTGAAACGCAATGGCCAGTTGTTTTGCGGGGGTTTAATGAAAGTCTTTAGCATCGCTTCAAACAATTTTCATTAAAAAAAACTGCCTTAACAATGGCCCCTGCACTTAAGATTATTAAATTTTTCATTTTCCTGAAACCAAATTTCATTAAA
>CALNXI010002082.1:38387-48780 GCA_942486025.1 Porites evermanni
GTTAATGGTATGTTATGTGTCAGTTATCTATTAATAATCCCATCGAAGCGATTTATTTTGCTGTAAAACGTCGAATTAGATTTTCCTGCCAAGTTATATCGCGGGTGGTAATTTGCATAAATTAACCGCCAACCACACGATGCCTGTCTTTGTAAACCAAAAATCGTTAATCTGCTCGCGATAACTGACTGTAAAACGTAAAGGAATGCAATCCGGCTATAGGAACCATCCAAAGTTCTTGCTTAACATCGCAACAATTAATGACATTATTTAATCCTGTTTCAATTTTGATCTAAATCGGAGTGCTAGTAAGAAAAAAAGGTGTTAAAAAATGTCTATTTTTTAGCCTTGCCAAAAACACATTTCCCCCCCTTGTAAATGACAATAAACAGGAGCCGTCAAGGTGGGGGGGAAGGGGCTAGAGAAAAATTGACGACACTTTTATTGAAAGAAAGGATGATGTTTTGCTATCATTTAAACAGATTTTTAACTGTTAGTCTGTTTTCTGAAATATTTACGTAACAAAACTCCAATTTTTAAGGAGAAAATTGTCCCCAAAAATTTTTGCCCAAACTTCCCCCCGATTCCCAGTGCAGGTTTTTGTTAGACGTCAAACAAATGCCACAGTGATTAGTTTCATCCGAAGTACTAACTACACACAAAGTATGAGGTAAGGTTTTGTTTGACCATTTCCAATTTTGCTCAATCCTTAGCGACATTCGTTCTAAAGGCCTGTTTCAAACGTCGTGCTACTGCCGTGCTAAGCTGGCTCGACTGCGGCACGACATTAGAACACAATGACAGTCGAATGGCACGGCTGTTGCCAAAAACAAAAAAAACAAAAATAAAGAAACGGTTTAGCAAATCTAATGTATTTATGATTCCTGAATTGAGTTCGGCACGGCAGTAGCACGACGTTTGAAGCGGGCCTAAGATCGTGATCATGAAGTCGAGCGTAAACTCAGTGTGAAAACTTGAACAAAATCTGTATAAATTTAGGAATTCACGCACAATTGATAATAATAGAGAGTAACCATTTGTCCGTGGCTTTTCTGTCTACATCTATCAATTGCGAAAATTATTTTTGACAAAGGTCTACTTTTTAAGTACTTACGTATTGCAAGTTATCAGTTGAAAAGCGAGAAACTGAGAAGTGTAGTTGCACTTTCTAGCGTCTTCGCAGACTACAATCAACGAGGGAGAGAGTGGCCCATTTTATAGCACAATTAAATCATGCTGCGGGTTACAGAGAAGTCATGACGTATGCTAACCGCATTTCACGTTCTGCGAACAAACTGGAAAGAATCGGTAGACTTTAAAGAAAGAAATTGATGACTGTAACTCACAACCTCAAACGGCTTTGTTTCCTTGAACTTAACTATGCCTATTTTGAACAAATCGAATATTCTTTTTTACGTATATAAGAATGTTTTTCCGGCCCAGGATGAATTTTCTTACTTTTCTCTTGATTTTAGGCTGAAAATATTCTGGAAAATATTCTCAACAATAAATAATAGCTTAATGCGTTTCCGCTTTAGAATGTATTGGTGTGTCAATTACCAGTGTTTATTCTTGCTGTTTAGTGAAGGGAATAATTTTATACCTTTAAGCTAAAAACATAAATTGTATTGTATTAATAGATTTTCAAACACAAAATTGATTCCTTTTCAAACTCTCAGCCTTGGCTTTCTTCTAAAAATATTCTTAAAATTTCTCAAATTTGTACAAAAATTTGTAACAAGGAAACTATTAGCCCATGCCATGGCTATAAATAAATCGCCATCGTTCAAGAAAATTTTTTAAAGAGACGCGATCACGGTTATGCGCATGCGCGCCGTTTTGTCTCTTCAGAATAAATTTGTTCAGGAGCCGTAATCGGCTCCTGATTTGTTGGGTCAACACCAAGAGAACACACCCTATTCCATAGGTAATTCGTCTCGAGTTATTTTTAGAATCGGGATAAAGTTACCTCGTCCGCTGAGCGGATGTTTCGTGGAGGTTTCGCATGACTAGACGTCGTGCAAAACATGTCGGGCGAAAGGCAATGAAAGCCTAAAAGAGATCGAGAGCATTCCTGAATATTGAAGCGAAATGAGTCGGCGCTCACCTGGGAAAACGGAATCGCTAAGACTCTTTGACCACCCGTGAAATCAGTTTAACTCGAAGCTGTCGTAACCTCAGTGCTTTAATGAAATGAGAAATTTCGCCGGTCTATTGAAACCGGTCGTTTGTACAATAAAGCAAGTAGGACGCCAAGTGTTATTTTTGTTGAATAATAAAAGACTAATAAAAGAATAAATATCAAACCAGAAATTACTCTCTTCAAACTGTAAATTTTTAATGATCTGAGAGAATATTCAGTGTGTTAAGGATTTCCCTGCTGTATTGTTAGCTCTATACAAGAGAGGAAAGGCGATTCTTTTTTTAATTTCCGTTTCGCTGACACAGCTTTAGCAGAAATCTCTCTGTAGTCGTTTTCGTCGACAAAACGAATAGCAATATCGCTCTCCGCGTCTTCCGCCATTTTGTTCTGCGTCAATTCGTGAAGGGCGCGTGGCTCTGAGCGTGGGTCATCCACGCGCAACACATTGGCGCTATGGGATTGGCTGTTGTCTAATCCCCCTTGAGATCTTTGGTGTTAAAAATAACTCCCGACGAATTACCTATGGAATAGGGTGTGTATGGGGGATGCCATGTCCGTCCCCTTTATCCCCTCTTGGTCAACACTAAATTCGAAATCGCCATTACCGGGATAATCATTGAAAATCCTTCGTTTTATTCCGACATCCGTTGCTTTGGCTGGCCTAGTTATACTTTGGTAGTGGTGATTAACGTGTGGTTGTGTTGTTTGACCTGTTACGTTTTAAGAAGACGCAAAAAATAATTTTTTGATCATGGAGGTTCAGAAGAGCATCGTGGCCGTCCGGCAACAGGACGTTCTCAAGAGTCTTTGGAGATAGAGAAGCTTAGCCGATCGATCTGGTATGGTTCTAGGAGTAGTGTGTGGCTTACGAAAAGAATACTCGACACTTGAAAAGTGGTTAAAGGCATGAGTTCGTTCAACTTTGATTTGATTTTTGACTCCGACCTGTAGTTATACCGCAACAGGACGCGCGATGTTCACCGATCTGGTACACTTGAAATGTTCCTTGTATCTTTGCTTTACGATGGTATATGTTCAAGAATTGATGTTTTTAAAATTAATTATTGCCTGAGTATCCTGTTTATAATCTAGTTTCTTTATGTGTTCTACTCGATAACATTTGTTTTGCGGAACACTGACCGGATGCAACGCGAATGAATTTGTTCATTTGCTGATAAGCAATTGCAGTTTATGCTCAATTAAGGATAATCTTTATACTCATACCTTGTGTGTTTTTGTCACCGGTCAGGCGCTATTTGTAGGTATTTCTGGGTTTATATAAGGCGTACTGAGGGAACAGTAATAAAACGTTTGTTTACAAATTTTGTTTGCCGATCGGTGATGGGCAGAAACATATTTTTACTTACCGCGCATGAAAATGGTGTTGGATTCTCTTTATTTTTAGCTTCTTTCCATGAGCACATGGAGTTCGCCTTTGCAGCCATCAGTCGTGATTTCTTTTTCACCAGTCTCAAGATCTCGTACCCAGATCCTCGCACCCTTGTCTCCACGAATTCTATCGCTTGAAAGCGTTGATTACTTTGGAACAAGTGAACACTACTGAGTAGTCGAAAAAAAAAAGAATCTTAATTAGCAAAACTGCAATGGTCGGGTGTTGTAAACTTTCATTGTATGCAAAAGGGTCTTGTGATGAGCATGCGGTTTATTTCCGGCGATGATTAAAATAAAGTGCCATATAAATCACTTTTTTGATCTCTGGCAATGATGTAATTTCTCTGGAATCGAGGCCCTTGAATTTTTCGTGTATTTACGCACGCTCATAGTCTGCGACCGTAAACGTATTTCCGGTCGTCACTAACACGCGTACTAAATCAATTCAGAAACAAGTCGAAAGTATCGGCGTTGATAAAGTAGGAAGTAAAAAACCTTTAGCGAGTAAATCCTTTTCGTGTAGAATTAATCGCCTCCTCATTTCTCGATCTAATCTCCAAGCAAGCGAGACTGATGGCCGCTGCTGTAAGCGCGTTCTTGTTACTCTTAAAGCAAACTTGTAACATAATATGTTTAAATAAAACAGAAAAGAAAAGAACAACGACAAACTACCTTGGTCAACTTGAACATATTGACAAAATAAATTCTAGTCTCAAAGACTCACATTTTTTTCTTGTAGCTTTCGACTGTATCGCAAAGTCTTCATGAGCAATAAACGCTCCAGGTTGTCGCGTGACAACAAAACAAATGATTAAAAATCGCGGGAAGTTCAAAACCCCCACCTCTATTTAGGGTTAGAGGCTGGCGTCTGATATGGATGGCCTCCTTGATTTTTCTTTTAATGTCCACCGTCTCCTGGTCAAGGATTTTGACCCCCTTCCAGTCGATCTCATGGCTGGCTTTGGACTGCGGATGTTGTTTGTTTTTGGTGTTCACCCAGTCTCTTTGATACGCTGAGATTAGAATTTATTTTATGAAGACTATTTACCAAGGTCAACAATGCACATTTAACTTGAACATTGTATTTCTGATATTCATGCATTTTTCTTAGCTATCAAACTTCGCTGTAATTCTACTAAAACTGAAATAAAGTGGAACTGTCATTAAGGAGTCACCCTGAGGTACCGGCCGCTCAACAGAGATTCATCATAAATTAGTATAATCTTTAGCAGAAACATCACTTTATTTTGAACCAAACACGCGACGGGAGCAGCATTACTGGTCCACGATCGGTCAACATATTCTATGTAGGACTGTATTTAACAATTATTCCTCGAGCCCGAATGGGCACAGAGTCAATAGCCCATGAGGCCGAAGGGCGAATCGGCTATTGACTCGGAGGCCATGAGGGCGAGAGGAATAATTGTATTAGTAAAATCCAACTAGTCGTTCAAAAACATCGAAACAAAACAACTTTAGCTAGTTAAAAATAGACTTTTAAATCCCTTTTTTGGCGCCAAAAAGCCGGCGGTTTTCGCCACAAGTGGGCTATAACTTTTAGCCTAGTAATAGCTCAACCAATCAGAACGCGGCATTGATAATAGACCACTAGTTGGATTTTACTAATTTCCCTTATCATACTCTTGAAATAAAGTCAACCTAAGTGAATCAAGTGCTTGATAGCCGCTTAATTGAGGTGACAAC
The DNA here is from genome assembly GCA_942486025.1 of Porites evermanni. Lineage (NCBI taxonomy): Eukaryota > Metazoa > Cnidaria > Anthozoa > Scleractinia > Poritidae > Porites > Porites evermanni. Next base: position 43,627 of record CALNXI010002082.1, read on the forward strand.
AATGGGAGAACTCTCGTTGGGACGGGCAAAGGGTGGCCGCGGCTGCTTAATAGAGCAACCTCGTCCCCAGGGTGCTCTCCCCAGGCTTTGGAGGTTTCCCGCCCCACCTCCAAAGCCGGGGAAAAGCGCCCTGGAGACGAGGTTGCTTAATAGAGGTGGCCGCCTAATAGGTGGCTTCTTAATGAAGGTTCTGCTGTAGAACATTTTCATTCTCGGTTCACAAGTCTGTCTCTACTATAGCAGATATCAACATGTATATGAGTCATCATGTAGTATCTACCCCAGGGGGTACCCACTTAGGGTTTATACGGAAAGGCCCCGCCCCGTGGTCCAGCCCCTTATCCTACCAACCCCGCTCTGTTTTGGGTTCTATCGGTGTCGCTTTGAGTCTTGCTAAGTTAATTTTCACTTAGTACGATTAGCTTTGCACAGTTCAATGTGTCCGCTTGTTACATTTTTGCTGATCAGGTCTTCTTCAGATCCTACGTTCGTCGGCATATTCGTTTGCAGTCCGTTTGCAGTTAATGTCCATTAAGAACGGGTACCCTATTCGTATAACTTCTTTTAAAACATGGTGCCCTTTTCACAAACCTAGTTTATAACGTTGCACCACTTTTAACTACAGTAAATACACCGTCTTTAAATATGCTAAATCACAAAACAGAACGTTTTCTCGACCTTTTCACAGCCATAAAATGCATCTGTTAGCCCTTTTAGGCCGGTTTTTACAAACCGAATGACAGATTTCTCTACCCTTTCATATCCTTCAACTTTTGAAATCCCTATCCTTTTATATACCTTAGGCTTGAAAAAGGTGCCCCTTTCCAGAGGGGCCTACCCGCATTGGCCAATATATGGGTAGTATCCCTGGTATCTGCCAGTAAGAAAGCGCGCAATCTTAAAGTGGTTTTTACAATTAATTAATGCTATATCTAGCTATATTGTGTCACTCCGCTTCTCCGTATATAAAAAAAAGAAATATCTTTAACAGAGCGACTAGTCAGGGCCTTCATTACATCTAGACCAGACTGTTGCAATAGTTCACTGTACGGACTGCCAGCCAAGGGGATTAGGACTGCGCTTACAGAACTCTGCGGCAAGGTTAGTTATGACATGTAAACTCCGAGACCACAGAGCGCCATCACTACAAAAATTCAGTGTTCTTTCTTACAGGATGACTTTTAAGATCATCAAGGTGCGTTCACACTATGAGAATTCTGAAGTGCTGATCGTACTACGTGAAAATCAACTTTGCAAGACATCAACACGACACAAAAAGAACCCAAAACAGAGCGGGATTGTAGCTGTCTACGTGCAGTATATTCGTTTGCGGTCCTTTGCAGTTAATATTCATTTGCGGTCACACTAGCCGTTTTACCCAGGGGCAAATGGCTGTTGCCAGCAGGGAAGCAACTTTTTGTGTGTGACCTATTCACCCTATTCACCCCAAGATGAAATTGCCTGGGGAAATTTCCATGGATACGTAAAAAATAAATAAATAAAAGAATTCGCCATGACAGGTCACGAGGTAACTTCGATTCTATGGGTTAAAAGAACACAAAGCGGCTGGGACAATCAAGAAAAAAATGAAATGCAACAAACAGTAGAAATCACGCGTTGTTTACGTTCTGAGGTCATCTTGGCGCCAAATCCAAATCCTACTGAAACTGGACTCAAAGTTCGAAAACTTAGCAGGACTTGACCGTTGCAGTGAATGTCTTTAATTTACGTTAAATAAATTCAAAAGCACCTTGAAGAACTCGCAAGATTTCTTTACACAAGTGCTCAAGAATTTTTTTCCTTTATATGAAGTAAAAAGTCACAAAATTAGTAATGGCAACAGGACTGAGTGGAGTCCAATTCGGTCTGTAATCATACGAGTGATTAACAAAATCGGACTTCCGCGTAGCGGGAGTCCGATTTGTTTAATCACGAGTATGATTACAGACTGAATTGGACGACACGAAGTTCTGTTACCAATTAATCATAACTTTAACAAAATTTGTGGTACATTAGGTTATTTTTTAAACCAAAACACAAGAAATTCGAAATTTTGTTTTGCTAGCAGTGAAAAAAAAAGCCATTTAAGCGCGCGCGTGATGGCGCGTACTGTCCAATTACATGTACTTAGGCATGAAGCGTACTGTCCTATTAAACTGTCCAATAAAGGCTGAAATCAGTGCAGTTGAGAACCAATCAGATTTGACAATTTGTTATAGTTATGATTAATAATGGTAATTGAACTGAGTGGAGTGCAATTTGGTCTGAAATCATACGCGTGATTTCAAAATCAAACGAGCGCGCACCGCGAGTTCGATTTGAAATCACAAGTATGATTTCAGACCAAAATTGCACTACACGAAGTTCAATTACCACTTTATTACATCCATTTTGAAATCGCAGAATTTAGTCAGTACTAATATTTTATTGATCGAGTAGCCGGTTTGTTAAAAAGCCGAAACAAAAAGACTTTTACATCTCATTTTGTATTCGAAACAGAAATGGTGCGATTTAAAACAGAAATGATGCGATTTAGAACATGAATGACGCGATTTGGAACAGATGCGATTTAGAGCAAAAAATGGTGCGATTTAGGAATAAATCACACTGCTGAGAGCCAATCAGATTGCACGGATAGCCAGTGATTTCAAAGTGGATGTAATAAAGGGCGGAATCGCTCTTGCTAAGCTTAATTGATATGGAGGTTTTATTAAAAGGGTAAAATTAAAAATGGTCGAAACCTTTTTACGATTTATGTCAGCCTTCAATCTGGCAACGACGCGCGAGTCTTTTTCTTTCCCTTGGGCAATTTATCGCTGTGTAACGGCAAACATGAAAGTGATCAAAATCCAACCTATTCCTTCGGAAAAGTCCGGTTGCGTTCCGGAATATCTGTGGTACCCTGCGTAGCAGAGCGCTTGGAACTAATGAGGCAAGTAATAACGGGGCGCGCGAGGGAGACACGCGCTCCGTTCTTTCCTGCGCCATTATATCTGGGGCAGAGGTATCAGCCCATAGGGCCATGCGCGCTTCATACACTTTACCTGTTACAGAATTCCTGACTATCCCTGAGGGGCTACAAAGCCTATCAAGTTTCATTGAAATGAATGCTTGACATTAGCATATCAGCAGTAAACAAACAAAGCCGATCATGCAAAGCTCTGTGTAATCCATAGACTGAGACAATATATCCCTTTTCAAGCTATTTCAGTACAGTTTGAATCTAATGTCATCAAGCTGCCCGAAGCTGTTTATGATATCACCCCGGGAATATTACATGTACAACACTTGTGTATTTGCCTCCAAAGCATGTCCCAATATCCAAAGCGTGCTCTCCAGGGATTAATGTGTTTTCTTTAGATCTCGAGGAATGCAGTAATTACGTTGGATTCATTTAACCGTTCATTGCGGCAGCTCTCGGATTTTTATCACTCAGCTGTGACAGTTTAGGGTAACATAATCACATCTCAGCAAGAGATTTGAGAGAACTCATTCGAGGAATCGTCAATTTTCTACTTCTAAACCCACGGAGAATTCGCCGCGAAGTCGACGAAGCTGTACTGCTCTTGGCTAGTTTCATTCTGTCGTTTCCAAGGTGAGAATACTTGGTGCATTTTAACAAATGTCGTCTCTAATATTTGAACAGCAACCCTTTATTATTTTTATCCGTATTGCTTTATCTTCGATTTATCTGCTTTGATGGTGACGTTAACGTCTGTCTGGTGCTGTCAGATCTGATGTATGTAGAAAAAAGTTGACGCATTAACGAAAGTGGCAGCACGCAAAACAGTGCGTTCGTTCTCTTTGTTTTTAAAATGATAATGCGGATTTAGTTAATTGAGCACCATTTTAATGCAACTCGACACTAACTCGTCGAAGGTGAAACTCATCGAACCCTGAAAATATCGGTGGATTTTGATGTGAGTATTAAATTTTGAGTTCTCTTTGCTGCGCAAAGCTAATTACAAGCTTTGTTAAAATTTTTAATAACGGAAAGCCTTTGTGTGCTCAACTCAATTTTGGCACTTGAAAACAAAGCTAGACCCCAACAACAAAGCCCTTGATCGGTTTCGTAGAAAATATTGACATATACCGTACTATTTTACAAATCGGTTATTTTTTACTGAAATTGTCCTGTGCATGGGGTATAATAAGCGATGATCTAAATAGACACCGACATTTGTTTAAAATCGATTTCTCACAGCTGTTTTAAGCCATGAAATTGAAACACTGTTGAAAGTATGTGTAATTAGCTTGGCTAATTTTTTCCTAGCATATACAGGTAGACTTCGATCATTTACATTTAATGCCAAGGTGAAGAAGGCTATGCATTTGGCACATTATTGAAGCGTCTGAACTTAAGCACATTTTAACCAGTATGACCTTTCGTATTCTTCTTATTATTATTGTTCACTTTTTTAATGTGAATTTAGTTACCATGATATCAATGTCCTTTTAACAATGGCGAGGGTGTTCATTACCGGAGAAATTCAGTTTACCGAAAGTTATATCTTCGTTTTAGAGATTCAAACGTAAACACTACAAAGTCAAGGCTCTTAGAGCAAAAAACATCTTTGTGACAAAATGTTGAAAAATATATGAATTGATTTTTTCCTGAGTTCTAAAATTGGCGACGGAATAAGATTTTGTTTACAATTAAATGTAGGGTGATCTTTGATCCTGACCGCTGAAAGACAGAAGCGAGCCAAAGAATTTTTCAGTGGATCATGTCATTGGCAACAATTAAGATAAGCACTCCTTCTATCTAGCATCAGTCTAAAACCCGGTTTAGGGTCTTTAAGATGTTAAGCGTGCGGTAGAGCCAGTATGAGCGGTCAAGAGGACTGTATTTACGAAATTTTTGCCTTTCGTTTTACAGCAGTACCAGCACGGAAGAAGATAAGGTTTCATTGAGCTTTCTTCAGGAATTGTAGGTATGTCGATTTTTCCACTTTGGTTGACGATATGTCTCAATGGCAGTCAAATCTCGCCTTGCTGTACCCAGTGGCGGATCAAGGGTAGGGCTCGGGGGGGGGCCGGGGGGCCCGGGCCCCCCTTATTTTTAGACCAAACTGAGGCATCGAAGGACTGAAAAAAATTTGTTTGGAGACCGCCCCCCCATCTAAGGATCTGGATCCCCCCCCCCCCCCCCCC
>CALNXI010002082.1:55474-78797 GCA_942486025.1 Porites evermanni
AAATGATTTTAAAAACTTTTTGTCTCTCGCCAGCATGAGGTGGTTGATCACTTGAAGCTGCTCAAGTTGCAGGCGTTCCAGCTATTTTGTCCCGCGTTAGAGACTACATCAGAGAACAATCTCTCAGAGAGCGCATACCCAAGCGCCTTTATTGACCAGACACGGCGCCTTTGCTGCGCGACTCAACCGACTCCAAACTTACGTTTGGTGCTGTGTAAAAACGTATCACTGATCTACAATAAAACTAAGGGACAAGTAGAAGCCACAGTTGTAGCCGTGGACATTGTTAAATTGGAACAGTCCGGGAGATTAGTCACAACTTCCATTCAACAAACTGTAACAGCTAAAGTAAATTGCCAAGCTTTTCTGTGCAAGGTTGGGCCTCACAATCCTGGTCCTACATGTTTAAGCCCGGCTATCGCTCTAGTAAAGATGGGGGATAAGGATGTCCCTCCACCACAGCCTCGATCATGGGCAGAGATCGAAACTCTACTTGTTTGTTAATTAATACAAAATCTTTCCGTAAAATGTACACAGCACTTCCCTGCCCAACTTCCATGGATGATTCACTCTGTCACACAGACGCTGTCTCCACTGCGTTTCGACTGGAAGAACAATGTTGCTATTTTTCGACGATTCCTGGCACACGTTTATTACCATCTTGCAGAAAATGATGTAGTCTTCACTAGATTGTATCAGGGTTTAAAACATTACACAGATTCCACCAGGAAATATTTGGGGCCGTTTATTTCGATTTGAGCATTTAGGTTCTCCGCACATTGCTGTATTAGGTGTACTACATTTTTATTTGTACGTAAATCGTTTAATGAATTAATACATGAATCAATAAACTGATATACATCAATCAGGCGGAGATATTGAACGCAAAACAAATACGGTGCAATGTGTTTTTAACTGACCACCAATATCAGAGCAAACCCCTGCTTTAGTTTTTATAGAGTGTTTTCACATGACGTCACGGCGGCCATATCGGTGTCCCAAAACAATGAAACGGCGGCCATGTCGGTGTGCCAAACCAGTCCTGTCGGAGTTGAATTCTTTCTTTGCAAACGCTTTCTTTTGTTCTAATCAATTTGCAGAGATGCTGGCCACGTGAGTGAAAACACTATATTCTTGTTATAAAAATAAAAGGACTTAATCGTTCTCTCATGATTTAAACTATTAAAAATACTGGCATGTGTAATAACGTAAGCTTGCAGAATAATTATTTTTTTAGGCTGGAACCGAGGAAGTATCCACGGGCATAACCTGTGCTGATTAGGGATTGCTGCAAGACATCACCAATAGACCTCTTTCACGATAGGTTGTGACTAGAATGGATACCCCAAAGTCAGATTGTCATCTTCACTCAAAATACATGATAGGAGTCTTATAACTTAAAGTAGTAAATAAGAGAAGAAAGAAAACAGAAGAAAACACCAGGTGGTATGTGGGACTTGAACCCCCGTCATTTGATGTATCATACATATGCGTATCTACTACACCATCAAGAGCTAACTGCCGACACCGGTTAATTTTAACGTACATTACATGGCGTTTATCATTACGTCATTTAAAGCTAACCGTTTTTAAAACAGTGCTTCACCCTAATCATTGTACTTCGGTTCTAAACCCTGTATTCAACTATTTTCCTTGTACAACTGTCTCTTACTATGATTTCCCCACTTTTCTAAAAGTTCTTGTGCCCAGCAAATTCGCCTAAATATGGTATAGCGTGGCGTGGAGTATAGTGTTGTGTAATAAACATAAGGTGTCCAACCTAATTTTGAGGTATCCATTCTAGTCCCAACCATTCACGATACCCGTCCGTTGCACCCCCTTAAGACTGATGGGATAAAAGTGGATGGATGGCTCTCTCCCCGCCTTTGTCTCTACTCAGTTGGAGGACACAATTTCTGCAATTATGAAAAGAGCCCTAATCTCTCGGTTAAAAAACCGCATCCCCTTAAGACTGTTTAATTTTTTGTCCAATTGCTCCCTGCTAGCAGAGGCCAATACCTGGGAAACGAGGCCTCTGATAGCAGGGAAGTCCAATCTGTGACACAGGCGAATCAAACAGAGTAAATTCGAGTTTTCCCAATCGGAGTTGAACCTATAACGTTCTATGTACTAGTGCAGACCTCAGTTTTTTAAAAGGTCCAGTGGACTAAAACACGCGATTGGTTTCCCTAATAATTAGAGCGGTTTTCACGTGACTGTCGTAAAACCAAAACCAAAGTAAATACACTAGCCAGCCAAAGGGCGTAGTAAAACCAAAACCAAACCAATTCCTCAATTACTTTCGACAGTCAAGTGAAAACCGCTCTATCCACTGGATAGTGACTTATCCAGTGGATAGCGCTATCCATAGCGCTATCCACCTGTTGAACAACTGGGACAAGATACTTCACTACTAAACAAAACGAGACTCGTTTGAGCAAATGCCATTACGTGGGTACTAGAAAAAAGAGTGTGGTCACATTAGTGCTCAGCGAGTTCCGAACTCGGGCACCAAGTGTGAACGCTGCCCAACTCTAAGGAGTCTCCTTTTTACAATAACTGAGGGAATCCTCGAGCACTGATTGGGAGCTATGGTCCATGAGAGTATAGACCATGGAAATGACGTAACATGTCACGCAGTGCCGGCTGTTTTGTCTTTGGTTTCTCGCAAAAAAATAAATGTTATTGTAAATTTTCCACGGTCTTCACTCTTATAGGACATAGAAATGACGCCATAAAATGTTCAAAACTTTGCAGTGAAGCCACTCGCCTGCGGCTCGTGGTTTCATTTGAGTTTTGAGCATTTTATGAAGTCATTTCTATGGTCTATTTAACGCCCGAATGGGCTATTGACTCAGAGGCCACGAGGGCGCGAGGAATAATTGTTTTAGTAAAATCCAACTGGTTGGTCAAAAATAGCGAGAATAAAAAACTTTTAGCCAGTTAAAGCTAGACTTTAATCCTTTTTTGCAGCCAAAAAGCGCGCGTTTTTCGCTACTAGGGGCCTATAACATATAGCCTAGTAGTAGCTCAACCAATTAGAACGAAGCATTGATAACAGACCACTAACTGGATTTTACTAAAAGAGTGTAGATCATGGAAAATTGTGGTCGATTTGTTAAGTACCTCAGTGAAAGGAGTATCTGGACAAGTAACTAGGTCCCGCTTGTTCAAAAGATGGATAACGCTATTTATCGGATAAATCACTATCCAACGGATAAGTATTGGGGAAACCAATTGCGCTATTCAGTGGATAGAGATTTATCCGGAGGATAGACCTATTCATCTTTTGAACAACTGGGGCAAGAAGTTCAGCTGGAAGAACTCGCATATTTTTTCCGCAATTCGCCTCTGTCGCGGACTGCGTAGTGCTCCTGATCGCGGGATCGTATCTATACACATAAAGGTTGATTTCCAGTGTCGCGTAATTTTACGTGCGTACTTGCGTAAAATTTACGTTCGCAAATAAAATAGACGCAATGCATGAAAAGTCGCTCGTAGGCGTAAAAGTTGAACCTCGTTCAACTTCTCGTTTAAGCTCAGCACGTTTTATCTTACCTCTATTTTATTTACGTGATTAAAATTTACGTGCGTTAATGTGCGTAGCCAAAAACGCGTCAGTGGAAATCAACCTCAAGTTAAAAAAACAGCTTTTCACGTTTAGGACGTATTTAGAAAAAGTAACCACGACGGCCACACGAGCGAAGAAAGGCGCAAAAACAATATCATTGGTGCGACGGTTTTAAAACTTTTAAGTCTCTCTCTCCAGGAACTCACCTTCAACTAAATTTGATGCTTAACCAGGATAACGTATTAACAACAAAAGAAAAACTTTATAAACTTTAAATTTTCAAAAAAAAATTAAACTGGTGTGTATTTTTTAGTGTGCGTTCCATTGGTAGGGCGTTATCGTCGTACTTGCCTGATGCCTAAAGAAATCCATTGTTATAAGTTCTGATTTTACAACGCAAAGATTCGTGACTAGCTAAAATATACTCCTCCAACTGGCGTTAAAATTAGTTGAGAGCCTCGCCATCATGGACATTCCTTACGCTTTGCCGACAATATCTACTTAAAAATAGAAAAACGAAGCTTTTCCTCTCCCACCCCTGTAAACAATGTTGTCTCCTTGTTCAAGCTACCTGAAGGAAAAAAAAAAACTATCCCAACTTTAGATGAAAGGGTGGGGAGGGTTCTTATTGTTTTGTTCTCCATAATATTAATAACCCATTTGACGACAGTATCCCAACAAATTTTTCGTCGATTGTTGGTCCACTTACTCTGGAATCGTAATTGAATCTACACGTGAGTTCAGCATACTGACGGATGTTTTTCCTCCTTTTGCACTTACTGTCTGAACTTCCCTTGCGTTGTAATGTCATTTCCGCATTAGAAAATTAAGTCCATCATGACTGATCGGGACGATCGCTCTCGTTTTTCTTAAACTTCAAAACGCATAAGCCATCTCAAATCATTTATAACAGAGTGATTAGTCTTTACTAACTCTTCAATCGTCAAACTGAAGGCGTCTCAGTTCGTCAGGATCGTAATTATGCAAATTTGTTTGATTTGACCAAGCAGGATACAAAGCTCCATCCATTTCAGTTGCAACCTAAGTAGAAGTGTCATAAAAGAAAAATAAGCATGTCACAAAGTGAAGACGGTAAGATAGCATAACTGAGAAGACTTTCTGGCAAATCAGTGGCTTCCAGCCATGTCCACATGCCAGAGGAACTAGGTTCCTCGTTTCTACGCCGTAAAGTAAACAGCTGCAAACGCAAGTCAACTAAGCACCCATCTCGCTACCAAAGGTCGCGTTACCCTTTTCCAGCACTACGGTGAAGGGTTACGCGGTCTCTAGCTACGAAATAAAACCACGCCTAAAAAGACAGCTCGAGACACAAGATCTGTCTAGTTTAAGAGAACGCGTGGGGGGAACTTGCTTTTTAAAATTTCATTTACTTAACAGCATGCTGATAAGTCAACAAACGGGAAAACGGGTAAAGCTTGGATTTGATTTTAAAGGGTCACAGAAACCATAAAAGTTTAGGGAACCGTTTTTCAAGAATATAACATAATCACTTAGACATGTCTTTGATATCACGACGAAACTTCGGCGCCCCGATAATTTTCGTAAGTCAAAGTCACTAAACTCAATGAAGTACCCGCATAAAGCCTGATAAAGGGGGATGAAATAGCTCCTGCTGTTATTGTCTAACGGGTGACATCATAGTATCTGAGTATATCTTTGCTTGTGAGGTATCATGTCATTGTATCTTTGCTTGTGAGGATGTATCGCTTAGATCAAGAGAGAATGCGCTAGCTTATTTTCTCTTGGTTTAGATCCATTGCACTTTAACTAATGTTAAAGACAAAGCGTGAAATCAGCTTATCTTTAAGATACTATACTTCCAGTAGATCGACTAGATGGGTGGTCGAACCCAGGGTTAAGGTGGCTCGATAAGGTTTTTCAGGGTCAATTCCTCCCAAGTTTGTGCATAAACTACGTCGCTATTAACAAAGATTTGGAAAATTACCACCACAGCTGTACTAGATAAAGATGAAAACTTGTTACGATCAGGGTTACAATGACATCGGAGTTGTCATAGCAACGAAATGACCCCATTACTTATTTTACTTAGAGTCGTATTTCACGGAACTGGGAACAGTTCTTTCAAAATCGTTCACGGTAGCTTTTTCCTCCAATACCCTCCTCGATGTTCCTGAAGTTTAAGCGAAATCTGTAAGATCCTTATCGAGGTATTTTGGAATGAAGTTTTTATGGTAACAAATACGCTAAGAACTGGACAATCTTGATGTTCGGCCGCTATCTGTAGAAAATGCGCTTTCGAAATGTAATTCCACGTTATACTAGTTTCAATCTTTTTAAAAACTTGTGTGTAAAATCATGAAGATAGCTCAAGTCGATTGCTAGAAAGAAGGATTTGATTAGCATGTATCGAGGCGCTCTTGTTAGTGGTTTTGTAATTATTTCTCTCTGCTTTAACAAATAAGCGAATAATTTGGAAACCGCTGGATAGATATTTAAAAATTTGAGATTTTCGAGATCAAGTGTCCAGTATTATAAGAACTGTGAGTTTCAAGATTATTGATATGTTGTAAGGCAGTAAAATAAGGGCTACGATACGCTAAAGTTTTATCGGAAACTTCGTGTTTACAAGTGAGAGCCTCTATTATCCAGGGGTATTGTCTCCAAGTTTCATATTTTCGTGGAAAACAATAGCTAACATTTCTGCATATTTCAAATGCATTGTTAGCTACTGCTGTTCACGTGAAAATGAAACTTTGAACTCTACTCTACCTTATTTCCTTGGGCCAAAGTGTGATTGGTTCCACCAATTATTACATTGCATTCTGGGCACTTTCTTTCTTCCATGGCTCCACCGCATTCGCCAATTGCGTAGATGTGACCATTGGGACACTTGTACCAATGCCCTTGGGAAAAGTTCATCGCCTTCACTATCATTATTCTCTCTTCTGTAGTCAGACCTTCCAAACCACACTTCTTTCGGATCTCGTTAATTTTAGCAGCTATGACTTCTACGTCTTCATCACTGAGTCTTGTTCCTGCATTCAGCTGTTTTCCTTGGATTTCCAACCACTCCTCATTGACAAAACCGAGAACAATGGAACGCTTTTCGGCCTCACACTGAACCACCCGAATCTTCAGAAGAAGACTGGCACAGATGACTTCATCTCTGATGTCAGTAAGTCTCTGAGAGGAGATTTGAAATTTCATGAGCTCCACTTCCAGATGATTGAGCTTTCCGTCAACTTCTGTTGCTCCTTGGAGAAACTTCTGCTCAAGAAAATTCTGACAAGCACTGGGTGGGTTTAGCACCCCGTAGGTTGTATTCTGCAGCAGGTCAGTTTTCACCTTTTCTCGTACCTTGTATATTTGTTTCAATATCTTCATCTGGTTTTTAATTGTGGTAAGCTCGGCCATGGTTTTTCTCTGCTGCAGCCAGCTTTGTAGCGTCTCGTAAGCACTTTTGCCATCGTGCGCTTGTTCTTCACTTTCTTTAGAAAACACCCTCTTGCGTGCAATATCGGGATATTTTCTCATGAGGCGCCTTCTTTTACTTTCCAAATTTTGCTTGAAGCTCTGAAATTTTCTTTCGTCTTTAATAAGTCGCTTCTTTACCTCTTCAACTTCAGCGAGCTTTACTTTGACAATGTCGGCATACCGGTAGCTTATCCTGATGGGCGTCTTACATTTGGGGCATTCCTTTAACTTGATGTCTTCGTTTTCACCATCTTTATCCATCCAGTAGTCCAGTGCAGTGACCTCAAACACGTGACCACAGTCTAGCAGCTCAATAAACCTTGCATCCTCGTCGTCTTCGGTGCCAAAAAAGAGATCTGTGACTTTTTCTTTATGGCAAATTCCACACAGTTTGGGACAAGGCTCCCCACACAGCCCGATACATGGGTGGTTGTAAGGGCATGCGACCCTTCTTTTACGACATGGTTCATTGCATCGTTCACGATTACACTTCTCACCACAAAGCTTTGTGCATTGCTTATGCTGGCAGCTCCAGGAACATGGTTCCTATGGAAGAAGACAAATTGGTTGTCAAGACAACTCATAAATAGTCAATGACAGCTAGAAAACGTATACTTTCTCCTAGCTTAAGGTCATGTGATTCCACAGAACAAGTGGAGGACGGGGGAAAGAGACCATAAAAATAGATGTCGGTTTTGACTACGTACGTCGCATGATTCAAGCCTAGTTCAAGCCCAGTAAAATAAGATAATGTTTCGTTTATCATACTAACCCTACAAGGTGAGCATAAATCCATGCAGGTTTTTGGGCATCTACTATGACAGCATCGGTTTTCACACTTCTTTGGACAGGGTGGGCAATTCTTTGTGCAAGGCTCCTCGCAGAGGTGAAGACATACCCTCCTTCTTTCACAGTCCGCTTGACAGGGAACGTGCATTCTTCCTTGCTGGCAATCACTGCAATTACCAACGCAAGGGTGTTCACATTCCAGAGTTGCTCGACAAGGCTCCTCGCAACGGTAACCGCCTTCCGATAGCTGATAACAGGGCTTTTCAATTTCATGCCCGCATTCAAACTGCCTTTTGACTATATTTTTACACTCGAAAGACGAGCATTCTTCCCAGCATTTTCCTGGACAAAGGTGGCCGCAAATCAGGAACTTGAAACATTTTATCTGACACTTAAACGTCTCCGCCGGCGTTCCACATGGAACAAGTTGCTGGTGTCCACATTTTGGGATCTGTTTCTTAACCTCAACAGGGCACCCAGCACAATCCTCACCAAAATGACACTTTCTTTCGCATTTGCTTTGGTGCTCGGAACAAAGTTCAGAACGACAATACTTCTGGCACTTGTACAGCGCATGATCACTGTCATCAGGATGACAAACCCGTTCGCACACGTGACCACAAGGAAGCCGAAAACTGCACTGCAGGATACAACCGCCTTCAGGAGCCTTCTTGAAGTCATCTGCATATTTGGCATGGATAACTCTGTCTGGATGGTTTTTACAAACCAATTCCAAAGATTCTCCTATGGTTCCCTGTTTTTTCATGTCTTTGACAATGTCCTTCCATAGTTCGCTTTTTTCAGCTAACATAGCAAAGTTTCCGATACAATAAAGACCATAGCGTGCACGCGACAAAGCAACGCAGACACGATTCTTCACTGCTAGAAAACCGATATTCTTTTGCTTGTTACATCTTACGAGAGAGAGCAAAATTATGTCGTTCTCTTCACCTTGAAAGTTGTCTACAGCAGTGACTCTGACACCTTCAAATCTGGTCTTGGGCATAGTCTTCTTCAGGGCCAAAACTTGACCAGAGTACATCGTCAACACCGTTATCTGATTACGCCCATACCCTTGCAAAAGGAAATACTCACAGAGTGCTGCAATGTATTCTGCTTCGTGTTTATTTGAATGACTCTTAATATTCTCATTCATTTCACTTTCATCTTCGGGTATCCGATGATTGATAAAAAAGAGGTTTTTAGAGACACCTCTGACATCTTCGCGTTTATGAACAGATTGATGGTCTTGAAGATCTTCGTAGATAAATCTCATGAGCCTAGCGATTTCGGGTCTCATCCTGTGCTGGGTGGTCAATTGATGACATCGCATTCCACTGTTTACCATTCTCTCAAACAACGACACATCGAGGTTGTATTCCCTTGCCAGACTGTACACAGTTGGATTTGGCCTTAGCTGCTTGTGATCACCAATGAGAATCAAATGTTGTGTTCCCTTAGTCAACGATGTTATGATGTGGGCCTCAAGGACTTCAGCAGCTTCTTCAACAATGAGGACAGTTGGTTTGATTATTTCAAGTAGATTTCTGTATTTAGCTGCACCAGTTGTGGTCATGCCTATCACAACAGCCTCTCTCAGCGCGTGGAGCTCTTCGCATTCTCGGACCTCTGTAAACCGCTTACAGATGCTTTCATATTCTCGACTTTTTCTTGATATCTCATCTCGGCAGTTAGCCTGGAAAAGTCGAAGCCAAAACAGATATAGCCTCCAACGGTCCGCTGGCTGAAGGCCCCAAACGTTCTGAACTGAAGCAACCTGAAATGGAAGCATAGGTTGAAGCGTGGATTCCCCTCTCAGAACTTTGAGATGATCTTTCGAAAGACCGGAGGGTTGCTTTATTTCTAGCTTGGCTGAATTTGATGCGACGATTAGCTCATACTGGTTCTCACCCAACAAACGTCGACTCTGAATGATGTCAGCGTCTTTGTCGACATCGATCCCATCTTCAGTGTCCCCATTAGGGTCAACATTGGTATCACTTCCACTTAATGGTGATTCTGTGGGTACGCGCTCGTTGGGAGAACCAGCCTGTAAAACGTCCGTGGCTCCATTTTCGTTGAAAGGACTAACAAAGCTGGAAGTCTTTAAACCAAGCCAACTTTTCACAACCGATTTCCCTTGAGCACCAAAACGACATTCTTCCATCCTTAGCTGCTCCAAGTGTATTCTTCCTGCAAAGTGCCCAAGGTCTTTCAGGGTCAGGATGGTCTCTTTACTACGCACTAGCCTTCCACTTGCTCTCCCGATGGCGTCTTGACATTTCATCATTTCAACTTTCACGCGACGCTTGTTTTCTGAGGAAGTTGTGTATTCCTGTAGATTGTATGGTTGAAGAATTTCTGAAGAGCTTCTTCCTCCCACTCTTATTACACCTGTTTGCTGAAATTCCAGCACTCCTTCCAGAAACTGATCCAGGGCGTGGTTGGTATAGCAAACCATCAGCATGGCTGACTTTTTTTCGGCATCCCACTCGTCTCTGTTGTCAAGAAGAGCTCTTACGATCTTTAACCCAACGTACGTTTTACCTGGAAAGAAAAAAGAGGGATGGGGAGTAAGACCAATAAAACAAGGTAGAGGTCGTTACAATTGTTACGTGAAGGGCTTGGGACAAAGAAAACACTGAGTCCCAAAAACGTTCAAAGCCAAGACCTCCCACAACACCGGTCAGCTGGTCTTACTACTGAGTTACAGATAGACTCAAGCTGAGCTGGAGCTTCTAATTGGTTCAAAAATGGTGTTAGCGAACGATTTTGGGGTATCGGCCAATCATGGCATCCAATTTAACGCACAACCAACGAATGAAAAAAGTACTCTTATCTCAAGGACATTACGGGGGTTTTGACTTGAAATCACGCATCATATATTCTTGTGGTAGTGGTAGTTATGTCGTTTTACGGCTTGTGCAAAACCATGGTATATTACTAAAATTATGCCAGGTAATGTGGTAAAACAGATGACTGATAACAGTTGAAGGAATCCTACCTGTCCCGGGAGGACCTTGTATTACGGAAAACTCTTTGGTAAGAGCATCTTTCAGTGCCTGAAGCTGTGACTCGTTTAGGTCAACTTCATCACCTTTTGGCCACGATCGAGGATCACAAATGGACAACACGCCTCCACCACGCCCATCTTGAAACTTAAGTGTCTCCTCAAGGTTGTATCTTACTTGGCGTTCCAAAATTCCAATTCTTAGGTACTGGGGAGATTTCACATTAGAATTGCAATGGACCAGGTACTCTTGGAATGGAAAATTATCAGGAGTGATACTCTTCAGTTGCTCCAAAACGGGCCGATACGACTCGAAATATGCTGGCGACTCTACCATAACAAATTTGTCGCGCTTTTTTCGATTTTCTTCAAGACTGTGGACAAATCGAATATCTAGCCTTCCCATCCTCAAATCTTCCGCCTTACGGTTGGCTACCGTCGCAAATAACATGGTTTTAAAGTTGTCCTTTGACAAACAAAGGAATGACCCAAACAGTAAACGCTTGGAATGCTCCCATGGAATCCTTCTGAGGTTTCTCATGTCCAGGCGAATGGAATGCACGATCCCAGCTCTCGTACAAACCATGTCCATGATCTCAACATTCTCGTAAATGTATAAGTTTTGAGAACGTTTTTCCTTTGGAGTATTTCTTGTTATCTCCCTGATTCCATCTCTGAGTGGGGAGACAAAATCTTCGCGAAGTAGGCGGAACTGGACATCCAAATAATCGTTGAGATCTTTGTAAGCCTCGCTCTTCTCGGTCTTGTTTCGTCGCAGAAAAGGTTTCTCCTCAGAGCGAATTTCCTTCTCATTCGGATAAATGGACATTTTTCTGAAGTCATCCGGCGGAGCCTGCTCAACCTCCCTTCTTTTATTCGGCTTTGGTCCTTTGTTGGCCTGTGCTTCTCGTCTTTCTTCTACCATTAGTTCCCGTCTTCTTGCCAAAAGCATTTCAACTTCTTTCCTAAATTTTTCAACTTCCTTCACATCAATTTCTTTTAAGCTTCCACCAAGATGGTCTATAGGAACTTCAGACGATAATCGAGGAAAACGATTCAGCCATTCCTTAAAGAAAGCTACCAAGCATTCCAGGATTGAAGTGAACTGAGACTCAGACTCTTCCTCTTGAATCATTGGAAGGTTTAAAATGTATTTTGGCAAATGGGTGCGCATGAAGGCTGAGCCCTTACATATTGACATCACCTCAATTAAGTTCTGCGTCATCTGGGTTTCACACATCTTGCCTAGGATTTCTATAAGGAGGGTCATCCAGTCCTCCTTAATATCGTCGGAACTCACGAGAATTTTGAAGCTTTCGCGGCATTGAAGCAAACTAACAGCAATCTCAGATGGCTCGGTAGATTTAAGCTCTTGTAGTTTTCGATAGCCAAGATAAGGGCCTCTTTGTGCACCTCTTTGCGGCCTTTCGTGGTACTCCCCTCCCTGGTAGGTACCTTCAAGAAAAATATAA
This sequence comes from Porites evermanni, assembly GCA_942486025.1. Lineage (NCBI taxonomy): Eukaryota > Metazoa > Cnidaria > Anthozoa > Scleractinia > Poritidae > Porites > Porites evermanni. The sequence continues at coordinate 67,773 of CALNXI010002082.1, forward strand.
GCAACGGCTTATTAAGCACAAGATATAAGCATGTTTTTTCTAAGGTGTTTCCCAAGTTATTTACCTGTAGAAGTGTTTAGATTCTCTGCTCTTTTGAATTCACGGATTTGTTAAACTTGCGCGCGCATGGCTTACAACTGCACATGTTCAGTTTTCAAGACCAGGGAATTTTAAAGAGATCTCCTTGTTCGATTGGTCACAAAAGTGCAATGGGTGTGAGAGCAAGATTGGGTATGCAAAGCCAGACGCAGAGGTATTTGAGGTTATCGTTTCTTGTGGTCCAAAACACTGGAAATTCATCTAGGTTCGCAGGTGACGGGAGGGGGCTGCGATCATGTTGCTTGTTAACGGAAACAGGTTTAATGCTTATTTTACTTTGTTGCAAGAGTGTTTTAGATCGTAAATGTTGGTAAGAAAAGAGGACAAGACAAACTTATGACAACAGAAATTAAAAGCGATGAAAAGGTTATCAACTATAGGAATGATTTTCAACTTAAAGGATTCTTAAGGTATCTTTTACCTAGAGACCGGCCGCTCCTTTTTCAGAAAGTTGAAGGTAAATCTTTTTGAACTTATTGGAATTGTCAAATAGGCTATATCCGAAAGTTTGAGCGATTTTTTGGTTCTTAGAAGTCAAGAGCCAAGGGAGATGTCACGAGAATAAAGATTGTTTCATCTAGCGGAAGACATGTGATGATGAGTGGCCACATTTTGACTATTTCAGTTCGGCTGTTAAATGATTTTATAATAACTAGACTAACTGATGTTAGGCTAATTAACCTATCTTAACACCCAATGACGCATAATTGCATTGAAGATGTTAGAAAAGAAAGAGATTTCTTAAAATTGTACTAAGCAAATTAATCTTGTAAACAAGTTATATTTTTTTCACGTGCGCACCGTCCAACATTTTCACATGCAACTGCTTGCATGACAGTTACTTTTAAAACCCTGCTTATTAACTGTTGTCACGGGATGCTGCTGTTCACACTATACCGGATAGGTTTTGCGCCGCCACAAAAGCCATACCGGAAGGGACTTCTGTTCACAAGAACGGCTGTGGCGGCGCGATTTCAGTGACGGAGCGAAGCTGCGCCGCTCCGACCTTCTAAAGCGGAGAGTCACATATCGGATAGGTGTTCATACTATACCGGATAGTTTTTGGTGGCGCCACGAAAAGCTATCCGGTATTAGTAAAATACAACCATTGGTCTATTATCAATGCTGCGTTCTGATTGGTTGAGCTACTAAAAGCTATTTGTTATAGCCCACTAGTAACGAAAAGCGCCGGATTTTTGGCGGCAAAAAAGGATTAAAGTCTTGCTTTAAGTTGTTTTGTCTCGATATTTTTGACCAACTAGTAATTAGATTTTACTAAAACAATTATTCCTCTCGCCCTCATGGCCTCTGAGTCAATAGCTTGACTCAGAGCCCATTTGGGCTGGAGGAATAATTGTTAATTAGTGTAAACATAGCCTTGGATTAAGTCAAACTCTCTCGAACGAAAGGAACTCAATGCCTTCACGTGCTAGCTGCTTGACGTTACATTTCATGCAGACTTTTTAATTGTTAAAATTAAAGTCTAAAGTTCGACCTAATTTGGGTACGTTTGATGGATGGTATTCCTGAAAACGAATACGCGCAAGTTTTGTTACACACCTCTCATACCGTGTGAGTTTTGAACCATCGTAACTCTAAATACGTCGGGAATTTTATTTCATGCAGATGCTTACAATTTTAAAGCAATAAGTGATGGTAATTGAACTGAGTGAAATCGTAAGCATAACTAACTACGAGAGAAGGACCGGCCAACCGACAATTTGATTAACAAAAAGCTGTGACAATAGACAGATCGAAACGCACCAATGATATTACGAGTGCAGAGTCTTCAAAGCCAATAACATCACGGCTTAACTGACAGACGACCAATTATGTTGCTACTTAATTTACTAATCAGGTCAATAACCAGAGTTCAATACCATCAAATGAACGTGATCCAACTCCCTTTGACTCTGAAGATGACTACCACACAGGTTGTCGAAGCGTCACTAGTCACTGTCAAGAACAGTTCTATTCGGGATTACTTTCATCCGGACGATCATACTCAACCTATACTTACGAAAGTCACAGTAAAAAAATAGTGTTATTCTTGGATAAATCATGCACACTGCTGAGAGCTAATCAGATGGCAGGGATCACTGGTGATTTCAAAAAAGGACATAATAGATACCAAATTGGGAACTACAATCCTGGCCAAAAGGTTTTGGGACACCTCTCCTTTTCACGTGTTTTTCTATGGAACTGTTACAGCTAACCTGCGATACACACTTAACACCGCCTTAACAAGATTTTTCCCCTACCCCCTTGAACAAAGTTGAGGTCCTTAGGGTACGCAAATTATGTAAAAGGTGTTTGACTTGTAACACCCAACACTGTTCAGGGGGGGAGGGGGGTCAACTTGAATTACATTTTCGTCACCTGAAACACAAAGTGTCCCAAACGTTTTGACCAGGATTGTAGCCATTTCAGTCATTTATCCCATTTTTTCTTAGTCCGGAATATTGCCAATCGAACATCCTTAGTTTATAGCCAGTGCCTTTCGTACAAGCTCTTGTCTTTGTAGAAAGTCACAAAAGCTTTATAAGAAGAAACACGAAGACTTCATGAACTGAATTATGATGATGCCATCAATTCCCACAATGAGCAAAATCGTAACATTCCTAGCCTGCGTGCAAGCTATACTTTTGGGGGATATCTAGAGAATTCACCCTCGCGCGGCACGCGAGGGAAAGGAAGGGAGAGCTCTTCTTTGCTGCACTCCATTGCGTGTAAGATAAACCATTCCTCATTCAAACCTCAGCAAATACGTAGGTTACAGAAACACTCCGTTTTTCCCAATAAAGATCATTTTAAGAACTCTTGTGCCTAAGTATAAGTTTCCATAGCATCTTCTTTCATAACATTTACCACACTCAGTCATGAAGCAATATCTCTAACATAAAATCACACAGGTCAGGGACCGCGGAGGGGGAGGGGCTGGTAGGGCCGCGGCCCCACCACTTTTTTGCGCCCCCGCCCCCACTTTTTGCGCTAAAAAGAAAAATAATTAAAATAAAAAAAAGACTTGAAACAAGTTTTTTTCCGTCTATGTTCCGCTATATTCTCTGTATTTTCTTTAATTTCAAACGCCAGGCATTTTGTGGGGCTCCTGTGCTTTTCGCGGTAATTGTGCTCTGGGGCCGACTTGCCCCTTGATCAAACGCCATGCCTTGGCAACCCCTTCGCTTCTTTCGGCAGCGTGTTTTGTACTTCCAGCTCTGGCAGAGTTTTTTATCAGTTTTATCAGAGGAAATGAAGAAAATTACTAGCTTTTTCAAGCCAAACGAAGGTGAGTAGTTGTTTTAAGTTGAAAAAAGTTTTATCTTTTGTCAGTTTCTCCTTTCGAATCAATGAAATATTCGATGGCAAGAAGAATTACATTACTTGAACAGTGAACGGCCATAGTTAGAAATTTTTCAGATCACTTCAGGGTAGTATTTCCTATACTAAAATTGTAATCGCGTCTTTTCTTGCATTGAATCTGAACTGACCGTGTATGTTGGCCGACCTATAAAGAGCAACAAATACACTGGATAAAGTATGCAAAGTCACGCGACAGAAACAAATCAAATACTATGATTTTATTCCTTTTTTCGATTTTCAATATTCAAAAAAATTATTTTCAATTGTCAGCCCTGCCACTTTTCACCTTGCTCCGCGGTCCTGAGGTAAACTTTTATTGCATTTTCTAGCATGCGAAGTGCGAAGTTATGTATCGGTCAAATCGAAGCTTCTACATGCTCCCCCCCGGGCATACCCCGGGCATTTGACACCTTTGCCGTCCCGGGGAGGAGGGAATTTGATTATCAGAGTCTTCCAGGGGGTGGGGAATTTGATCCCCATGCTTTAGGGGTGGGGAATTTGAACTGCACCCTCGATTTCATGTAAAATCTTTGGCGTAGCGAGTTATCATGGGGGACGCTGTGTTAGAGGATTTTGGTGGAAAAGATTGTGCCTTTGTGGCCAATTGGTTGCGAGGAAAGGGCTTAAACAGGCTTTGTGCCGTATTTGAAGTATTTAAATTTTAAAGTTTTTAATATTGGATTCAGGCTTTGAATGTATAAATGTATTTTATTGTTGTGTTTACAATGAAATACAATACCTATATCGGCGATTCAATACAACAACATAAAATAAAATAAGATAAAAAGCTCAAGTGAACTACTTTGACCTACCGCAAGTATGTTAATTAATAAGGTGAACGATGATGCATGTCAGTGAAATGGTCATGATGTAGTAATCTCAATAGGTGGGATCTTTTTTATAGAACGCTTTGTATGTTGCATGACGAAGAAAAGCTGAGCATTCAGTGACCTTGTAGCAGCGATTTCCGCCGCTTTGCACGAGACTTTTGTTCGTACTAAATACGCTAACAGTGTTTCTCAGTTTTTGTTATATTTATAAATATTTTGTTCGACAACTGAAGGTGTTTCCGCCGTCCTTCTGTCATTTTTGTGCCTGTGAAATGTCCCCAGGGTGGGGGCATTTGATCACTTGAATGGACCCTAGTGTGGGGCATTTGAACGGCATTTTGGCCCGGGTAGGGGGGAATTTGAACAATAATTTTCAAAAAAGTCAAATGCCCGGGGGGTTGCCCGGGGGGGGCATGTTGAAGCTTCGATTTGACCGATACATTATGAGCGAATTACAAAGAAATTTCATCTGCCCACATGACCTTGCGGTAATGCAAATTGCAGCTACATCGACAACAAACTCACAAATTACGCCAGCGACCGTTGTTATAACACTATCTGGTGGTACACTTCATTTTACCTTCGGGTCTCGCACTAGGACGATCATACACAATGTTATCTGGTTTTCGTTCAACGCCACGCACACCCCCATTAAACCCCTTTGCGTGAAAAAATAAGCGAAGTAAAAAATGCTCTTGCTTGCTCAATTGAATAATACATATTTCTTTGAATAGTGTTCATGCTCCACTTAGGTCAGTTTTAAAGATTTTGGCAAAACGATAATAAGTCTAACAACATTAGGAATATTAATAAACAAAGGCGCAAATGTGCTCTGATGACGACTACTGTCGCACGACTTTCGTTCTATTTAACCTCTAGTTCTATAGTTACATTTTTTACACAACTGTCTCATTGAGGAAATTTAAGAGCGTGATCCTAACGAAAGTCCCGCGCCAGATTCTCAGTTTCAACAATTACAATTGATTATATTGTTCATGTTGTTTTATTGAGCAGTGATACACGATGACGACTCAAATTTGGATTACGGAAGTGAAAGAGCAAAAATGCTGATTGTGGTGAAAATGGGGAGCTATGCGGAAATTTTTAACTCGAATTTAAAACAATAAACAATAACCATCCTCCTGATGTCTTAGTCAGCCTTGATAATAATTTCAATACCTGTGTTCGTGTTTGCATATCCACTCCTTCCCCTACCACGACCTCTTCCTTTGCCATAACTTGCTCGTCGATCCATGGATTGGTTTTCAAATCAGGCGACTGCAAACCAACCCTGTTGCACAATTTGTTTCAATAAAAGCGACGTACAACTCTCTGAAGTATAAAAGCGTCCCTCATTTTCTTTTGAAAACATTCCTAAAGCAAAAGTCATCCATGTTTTTTAGCCCCCCGGGTTTTTTGACTGGTTCTCGGAAAAACAGGAAGTGCTTTCCACAAGCAGTCGCTGATGCATAAACTGGAGATGATTGGTCGATTAATACAAGTGAATGCAAACAAAGATATACTGGAATGGAAAGGACTACTATCAAATAGTAACGAAAAATGTAAAAATATCAAAAGAGTGTAAATAATTTGAGACACTCATAAAGCGAACGGTTTCAATAAACCTCAGCCTGCTGTCGTGAGTATCGGCAAGTAAAAGTTGAAAAGAAAGAATGAAAACATCGCGGACTCTACACATGCACAAACATCGCGGACTCTACTTTCTATGATATATGATTCCGTTGACCAATACGATCTTTCTCTAACTGGTTTTCCGACAAAATAATTCTAACGAGACAAAACACATTCTTCTTGGAATCACAAGTAAAAGGGATTGAAACACTGTACGTTTGTTTCTTTGAAACCCGACAACCAAACACTTCAAAGTTATTTTCGATTGAAAAAGGAAAACGCCTCTCGTCTCGACTTCCTCAATGCAGCTGTTTGGTACCAGGGTACGATTGGGCTGAGAGAGGAAGAAGGAGCTTTCTAAGAATCTGTTGTCTCCTTGACAGGTATGAGACGGCTATTTAAATATTTCCTTTGCTCTTTGGTAATTTACAGAGTTTAAAATCATGTATGCGATGGGACTTTAACTTTTGAGCTTTAGCCGGGACGACTGTACACTTGTAACTGAGGCGTAAACCCGCCGCATTATACACCGGAAAAGGGATTCGAGCGCCGCAGTAACAATTTTGGACACGGAAATGAAACGCTTTTGCGCGTAGACCTTGTTTTCGACGCCATCTTGACGAGTAGGCAAACGTGCAAGAAATTACAGTGTTTGTATGAGAATCTAATGTCGAATAATTTCCGTAAAACGGCTGTTCTAAAACATATATGACTTGTAAACTAAAGCTTCAAAACAAAGGATTATACTAAAAAATTTCTGGGGCGTACCTGTGCTTAACTTTCTCCAGAGGCTTGCTTTAGATTTTCCATATAATTGTCTGTAATTTTTCCGAGACTTTCTTACAGACAAACGTATAGAAAATGTATGTAACGCTCTCAGTTTTTTTCAGTGACCCTTTGGGCTGAAGTGTTAGTTTACAATTCAATTTTTTTGCAGAACAGCCGTTCTACGGAAATTATTCGACATTAGATTCTCATGCAAACACTGTAATTTCTCACGCGTTTGCCTACTCGTCAAGAAGGCGTCGAAAACCGTGACAAGGTCTATTCATTACCTGGATATATCGCAAAAAGTGAGAGAGCAAATGTCTTAGATAAAACTAATTTAACGTAATTTTCATTTTATGAGCAAAAATTCAGTATTTTAACAGTTTCAAATCAACACCTTTCAGGACTTCGTAGTCTCTGAATGCATCCAGAGTCTCTTGAGGTCAACAAGTCGATCCTGATACATGGAATTAAGTACATGAAAGGTTCGGAGTCTGAATCAATTATGAACGTCTTTTTCAATTTGTAACAACTTAGCCGTTCCTCTCGTCTAGCCGGCCGGGAATTTCGACTTTAGTGCGACTTTGGAACGGCTTTGATCCAGACGACGATCTCTTCATTTGTCGAACTTAATTATATAACGCATGAACTAGAATTGTTTCGTTTCGTTTCGTCGAATACCATAAGCCTGAACTATTGAATATGACGTCCTTTGCAAACAGTGAAACTAAGAGACCAGTTTTCTCCTTTTGAATTTAATTTGTAAGGAATGAAGACCACCGTCTAAATCAGTTCAGCCGATCTAAAAAAAATTGGGTCAGCCTTGTTTCGAATTAGATTGGGCTCATAAAAATTTCGGCGGCTGAACCGGGCCTCTGAGATACAGAATCGCGATAACCAACTGTTTATATAATGAGCAATGATAGATAAGTGTGATTTGTTTCGCCACTATTCTTCAGATTAAAGATGGGTTTCTAGAAGTTTGAATTAGCCAAAAAGAGACTGACAGGATGAGAGCATGAGTTTTCGACCTCCTAAAAGTTTTTGTCCAATTGAGCTACTTTGATCAGCGAAAAACAGACCATTCACACATTGTTCCATTTTGTTCAGTAAATAAGCCACACAGGACTACGGACAGGATGACTTGTGTAGAGCAGCAACTGTTAAACTGAGAAAAACTCCAATTTATAGGATCACTCGCAATATATTTGTGTCTAACAGCTTCCTCTCGGAAACGTAATATTAAATGAACGAAACGCTGGTTTCTTTGGAATATTTGATCGATGGGCAGTGAAGCGAGCGTTTATAATTTTTGTGATAAGGGCCTGATTTGGGCTAGAATTTTCTCCTTCTATATTTCTTTCGGGAAGTGAAAACAGCCTTAATCATTTCCTTTTGCGCTATTTTGTCTCTCAGCAACATGGGCAAGAAGAAAGACAAAAAGAAATGGAAAGATAACTTCGATAAACACCTCGGGGAAAATAGCAGTGACAAAGGTATGGCTCTAAAACAACTAGATGTTATGTTTCATACAACAGCATTCAAGGGACCGGTTCACGGTTCAGCGCATGCTGATTTATAAAAATGTTGTTTTTCTGCCGGGACATGCTGTATCGTCTATGCAAGCAATATAATCATGTCATAATGTTTTCAAAGAACCAATCTGCACACTCTCCTGGCAGTCCCTTGATCAACTTAGGTGTAAATAGCTGTAAATTAATCAACCATGGAACAAAACCTTCGGGTGAACAATAAATTCAACGTTGGTAGCCTGGCATAATCCACTGATTTTCTACGCGATTTTAGTACTCTTCCATCCTAATTCAGGTTACTCTGAAACACACTTCCACTTTGAAATACACTCTGAAATGGCTAACATACATGTGAGTGGGTTTAACCGATAGGATTAATAATAAACTGGGAAAAAGTAAGTTAATTAATGAGCATGCGCTTAACCGTGAACCTGTCCCTTTATTCTGAGCGTTAAAGAACAAATTGTAATAGCTAACATTTATAACCAAAGTTCTTAGACTAGGAAAGGCTATTACTCAGAAAGCATGCTATGACATGTTTCGTAACTGATTGCAGAATCCAAAGAACCATCAGAACAAAACCAGGAAGGAAAAGAAAACCCATCACCAACTGAGGGTGCTTGTGGAACTACAGCAGACGAAAAACGAGGTGATTGCAGCGGTATGCATGAGGAATTGACGAATTCTAACATAAAGCCATCAGAGCAATATCAATATATCGTTTCTAAGCTTATCCTTATTATAGACCTTGTGTACGTAATTGGATAACGGGTTTAATTTATGTTTTCTACGAGTTGTTGATTGGCCCAATCAATTTGTTCGTATTCTGTTTTAATGCGTGCTGGATTTTTGGCATATGAAGGCCACGATTACTAAGGGTCGAAGAGGGAACTGTTGTCTAGTACTTTCTAAGGTGTGTGACAGAAAAGACAGTTTATTGCAATTCGAGCTCTAGATTGGTAAGACCGCAACATATTTTCATTGCTCAGGTAATGTTTGCCTCAAAAAGTTTACTTGATTTTAAAGTACAGCGTAGCGAATGGCTAACATATAATTGACCTTGTTTCCTAAGACAATCGCCATCCGAAAGAGGACAAAAAAGGCCGATTGGGAAGAAAGGATGAAAGCAGAAAAGGACGAATTCAAGGGAAAAGAAAAGCTAGACAAGGTGAGTGGAAGACCACTGATGAAGTATCTATAACGGTACTATAACTTTTGAGATACCACTGTCCCCCCTTTTAGTCCTATTATTCGGTCGTTAAAACTGAACAACAAAAAGTTAGAACTACCACTATACAGGAAGATGTTTAGGACTGCGGCTTTACACATACAAAACTTTTTGTACGATAAAGAGCATCATGAACACTCGAATTTGCTTAGTTAGGGGCCATAGAATATGAATTAGATGTCTTTTGCTTACAGTCGGAGTGTATATAACACAAAGGTGAGTGCAGACAAGTAAAAGATTTAAAAACAACTCATTACCTCAAATGGTCACGTGAGCTGTCACGTGACCATTTTTCTTAGACAGTTGACAAATTGGTGGCGGGTTTCGAAAAAGGAAGCAAGCAATGACATTTTTCTTGTTCATATTAAATATTTCTAACCCTTCATGTTTGCAATGACCGTCTATCGCTCTTCAATAAAAAATTATGTGTGAACATCATTTTAAGTGCCCGAATTTTATCTTGAATGATTTAAAACTTTAATTTCAAACTTCGTGAGTTCTCTTAGCGAGAGATATTGCTAATCAATCATATGCTCCAAACACACCTTTGACCCAGGCAAAAAAAAATTACAAGCTTAAGGATCCTAATTGGCTGTAGGTACCACTAGTTTGCTATTAACAAGCGTGGTTGAGAAAAGCAACCAAACATAATTATATCCAAAGTTGCGTCAAAGAGACCATTCAAGTTAGCAACAAAATGGCTCGTTTTTATTAGATCACCATTTTGGTACGCGCCCAACGTTGTCCTGACATGTTCGGTAGTAGTTAGTAAATGATGCCATCCCACTCACTCACTTTTATTTCTAACTCATCTCGCAAATAATCGCTCCTCTTGCTCACTCATTTCATTCACTCACTCATTTCATTCGTTCGCAAATAATCGCTCCTCTTGCTCACTCATTTCATTCACTCACTCATTTCATTCGTTCGCAAATAATCGCTCCTCTTGTTCACTCATTTCATTCGTTCGCTTTCGCTCACTCATTCCATTCGTTCTCAAGTAGTCGCTCTTTTTGCTCACTCATTTCATTCGCTCACTCATTCCATTCGTTCTCAAGTAGTCGCTCTTTTTGCTCACTCATTTCATTCGTTCACTCATTCCATTCGTTCTCAAGTAGTCGCTCTTATTGCTCGAAGAGTTAGAAATAAAAGTGAGTGAGTGGGTTGTCATCATTTACTAACTACTGTATAATAAAGTAGTGAAAGTTGAAGTGAATCAGAAAAAATAAATTTGATTTATTGCTTAAAGATAAAAGAATAATTATACAAATGGGTATCAAATCAACAAACAAACAAACAAGTCAATCAAATAATTGTAATACTTTCAAAGTTGGAGGATTATTATTTGATAGTAAAGAAGATTATCTGTTGTTTAAAAATATTGATAAAAATATCAACGACACAGTTAAATCAGTGAAAGATGGTAGCATTGATTTAAAAGACGTTTTTAATAATGTTAAACCAATAAATGTAAAAGAATGTTATTATGAAGCAAGGGAAGAATTGGATGGTTTGTTTGAAAATGCAACAGGTTTATTATGTTATGAAGGTACAAGATTTGTTATTGAGTATA